>JAVYIG010012320.1:0-54408 GCA_035222895.1 Strongylocentrotus droebachiensis | reverse complement strand
ATTTTGGTGCTGTTGTTCTAGCTTTCCATTGGGTAGAAGTACATGTACTATGTTTTACTTGATGGCTGCTGGAAAACGGCACCATGGCGCCTAGAAACATAATATTCACCGGCTAGCTGAGTCGTCTCTAAATATTTTCACGGTTGTGTTTACACTTATTATCACTTTTGTTATCACTCGAATAACAGAAAATAAACGTAGAAACTGTGATCTTAGAGATTGTTATGACTAGTATTTTGAAGAATGAAAGGAACAATGAGATATGGTATATGTCGGTGTATGCGGCAGATAACAGTAAGACTACAGCCAATAAGACCGACAGTGCCAATCGATTGTGCCTTCTGAAACGTTATCTTTAGGGTAAAGGAGGCCGACGGCAAACGTGACCGACACGTTGGTCTAACGGGCCTTCTGTCAACTTTTCTGAGAGTTCTACAAGCAAAGCCTAATTCATGGTTCTAAATTGTTAGCTGGACTAAAATTGACAAAGAATACCTGCAGTGCGTGTGCGGCGCTGTGGCTTAGTTGGTAAAGCGCCTGTCTAGTAAACAGGAGATCCCCGGTTCAAATCCGGGCAGTGCCTTTGAATAATTTTTTTTGTGGGGGGGGGGGGGCGTTAAGAATTGCTTTAAATAGATTTTTTATTCAATGATTGTTTTTACACTAATTATCACTATTGTTATCACTCGAATAACAGAAAAAGGACGTAGAAACTATCATCCGATCTTAGAGATTTTCATGACTAGTATGTATTTTGAAGAATGAAAGAAACAATGAGATATGTGGCAGGTAACAGTATTGGCTACAGCCAGCAAGACCGACAATGAAAATCGAGTGTGACTTCTGAACGTTATTTTTTAGGTACTGAGGCCGACGGCACACATGACCGACACATTGGTCTCACGGGCGTTCTGTCAACTTTTTTGAGAGTTCTACAAGCAAAGCCTAATTCATGATTCCAAATTGTTAGCTGGATAGAGTTTGACAAAGAACTCGTCCAGAACATGTGCGGCGCTGTGGCTTAGTTGGTAAAGCGCCTGTCTAGTAAACAGGAGATCCCCGGTTCAAATCCGGGCAGTGCCTTTTATCAATTTGTTGGGTTTTAAGAATCGAACCGTCACGGAAATTTTCAGTAGATGTACGAGAACTATCTCTTATCCGTATCCCCTTCAAGAAAGTTCACGTTTACGAAAGTATTTCTTCAAATTTGGAGGCGTTATTCGAAGACAAACTGCCCTGTATCATGCCAAAGTTTTAACCAGATACTTTTCTAAAGTTTATGTTTCTTTTAGGTCAGACTGTGATAGGAAAGAGACAGAAAAAGTGATACGAAATAGATTATAGATTGAATTAAATATTTTTTACTAATTAAGATTGATATGTGGCATTGTACGAATAAAATTCTACTTGTTCTCATTGGAATTCAGCATGTTTTTTTTTTCTTCTAGCTAAACCCTTATTTTTGCTTATACTATAACCATTGTCTGTTTTATATCGTTAACCAATTTTAAATAATCCAATACTTTCCAAGAATCCCTTCCTACATGTAACATTCACCCATGCTTTGATTTTTTAAACCCCCTAAATTGATAAAAAGGCACTGCCCGGATTTGAACCGGGGATCTCCTGTTTACTAGACAGGCGCTTTACCAACTAAGCCACAGCGCCGCATACGCAATGAACTAGTTCTTTGTCAAACTCTTCCCGGCTAACAATTATTGAGCCGTAAATAAGGCTTTGCTTGTAGAACTCTCAGAAAAGTTGACAGAAGGCCCTTGAGGCCAACATGACGGTCATGTGTGCCGTCGGCCCCACTTAAGTTTCAGACGGCACACTCGATTTGCATTGCCGGTCTTGCTGGTTGTAGCAGATACTGTTACCTGCCGCATGCACACTTTTGAGGTTGTATTGTTGTTGTTTTAAGGAGGTGAACCAGTTTATCTCTTGAAGTGAGAAACTACCATTCCGATTTTCTCCAGCCAGATTAACACAAATTAAACATAGGGATCGGGTCGATCTTAGTGTATGAATAGATAACGATACAAAGTTGACTTCTTGCCGACGCTAGATTAGTGGAGATTCGGAAATGAACACCAAAGTGTACCGAATGGAGGAATGTTACATGTTAGTGGTGTTATGGAAATGATTGGATTAATGACAAAACAAGGAAGGTTTAAGTATGAGCAAATAATAGTTTACCTAAAAAAAGCCAATGTTGAATTCCAAAGGGAACAAGTAGAATTGTATTCGTACAATGCCACAAATAAAATCTGAATTGATAAATAACGATTTTGTTTAAACTTAGAAATTCAATCTAAAGTCTATTTTGTATCACTGTCTATGTCTCTTTCTTACAGTTTGACCTAAAAAGCATAAACTTAAAAAAACAGAGATTGTTCAAATCCTTGGCATGATACAGTTTGTCGTAGAATAGTGCCTACAAACTTTGATAAAAGAGATACTTCAAGTTTTCGTAACCGTGTAAGAGGAAAAGGAGGTAGGAGATAGTTCACATTCATCTACTGAAACTTTCCGTAGAATAATACTGCACATTTCTCACGAAGTTCGGTAGACGCGACGTAATACTAAGGGTGGGCGGTGGTAGTCATATTACCTATCTGCTAAGAAAAAACAAACAAACATAAATGCTTGCTGGTAAGCAATCATATATAACCATTATTATTAAACCAACGGTAACAGTATTTATTTATTTATTTATTTATTTATTTCTGATCTTTTGACAGGGTAGCCCATTCACCAGCAAGTAGTGGTCTTCCATGGGGCCCTGAATGAACATATTTACATCGTTTATAACATTTATACAGAACAGTTACAAAAATAATACTCGTTTGCAAAATTAACATATATCATTAACCTAGTAAGCAGTAATGTCAATAGGAAAATATTAATTAAGTCGCAATTATGTGAATAAGACATGTAAATATTACAGAACATGCACGTAGTGTATGTACGGCTGAGCCATTCACAAATTACAACTTTGTTTAAACAATATCTTAAATGAATTGACAGAGGAAGCCGTTCTCAACGAATTATCTAGCTTATTCCATTCAAATATGGAAGAAACAATTGGGCTACACTTATAACAATCAGTGTGAAATCTAGGCACACGTAAACATCCACTGTCTATTTGCCTTGTATGATGCTCATGTACATCATTAGGATTGATTAAGCCTACCTGAAGGTAAGAGGGTGCTAAGTTATGAACGCATTTATATATCATCATAACGCGACTTAACTCAAACCGCTTGTCTAGTGTCATCCATTTAAGACTTGTGAACAAAACAGCCGACGGTGTGTCATATGTCTTGTTCAATATTATTCTTGCGGTCCTCTTTTGAATTTTTTGCAGCTTAGTTGTATGAGAATGAAATCGGTTCGACCATACAACAGAGCAGTAATCTAATCGTGGCAACACTAGACTGTTATAAAGTAACTTTAAGGATTTTTGAGGCAAAAAACTCTTTGCTCTCTTTATCATGCTAATGTTTTTCTGGGTAAGTTTACTTACGTTTTCGATTTGTTTAGACCATTTCAATTCTTCATCTATCAAAAGTCCTAAGCATTTGGTGAATTGAACTCTTTTGATCAAATTGCCGTTTAATGAAATGGTGAAAGATTCAATTTTCTTGAGATTAGCAGGAGAGCCTATTAACATGACACAAGTTTTTTCAGTGTTAAGAACAAGACGATTTTCCTTAATCCATGCCATGACTCTGTTTAACGCAACAGTTAATTTTTCTTCCACAACAGTTGCATCATTTGCACTGACGGTAAGTGTCGTATCGTCAGCATACATATCTATGATACCTTCAGGAGTACATTCAGGTAGACTATTAACATATATTGAAAATAAAAGGGGACCAAGAATTGAACCTTGTGGCACACCTAATTTGATGGTTGATGGATGCGACTTGGCTCCTTTGAATTGGGTCACTTGTTGTCGATCCCCTAAATATGATTTGAACCAATAAATAGTCCTATTACTACAACCTATACAAGCTAGTTTATGTAGAAGTAGCTCATGGTCAACAGTATCAAAAGCCTTACGAAGATCTATGAAGGCAACTCCAGAAATTTCTTTGTTATCAATATTCAACGACCATTGATTTACAAGTTTTGCAAGGGCAGTAGCTGTTGAATGTTTAGGTCTAAAACCAGACTGATTAGGGTGTAATAATTTATTCACGTCCAAGAATTCACTGAGTTGTTGGTGGACGGCCCTTTCTATAATTTTACTCACGATAGGTAATATCGAAATGGGACGGTAATTATTCAAAGAAGAAATATCTCCAGATTTGAATATTGGTACTACCCGAGCCTTTTTCCATTCACGTGGAACAACTCCTGTAGACAGGGATTTGTTAATGATATCACAAAGAGACTCTGCGATAACATTCTTCGTCATCTTTAAAAGTTTACAGCTGATGTGATCTTCTACAGCCAGCAAGACCGACAATGTCTCTCGAGTGTGCCTTATGCCTTCGGGGGTAAAGGGGGCCGACGGCACACATGACCGACATGCTAGTCTCACAGGCCTTCAGTCATCTTTTCTGAGAGTTCTACAAGCAAAGCTTAATTCATGGTTACAAATTGTTAGCTGGATAGAATTTGACAAAGAACTCGTTCAGAGCATGTGCGGCGCTGTGGCTTAGTTGGTAAAGCGCCTGTCTAGTAAACAGGAGATCCCCGGTTCAAATCCGGGCAGTGCCTTTTTAAAAATTTAGGGGGTTTTAAGGATCAAAACATGGATGAATGTTACATGTTGGAAGGGATTCATGGAATGTATTGGATTATTTAAATTTAAACTTTAAAAAGTGATACGAAAAAGACTATAGATTGAATTCCTTAGTTCTAAACAAGTAAACGTTTTTTTTTACTAATTCAGATTGATATTTGGCATTTTACGAATAACATTCTACTTGTTCTCATTGGAATTCAGCATTGTTTTTGTTCTTCTAGCTAAACTGTGATTTGCTTATACTAAAACCATTTTTTGTTTTATATCGTTAACCAAATTTAAATAATCCAAAACATTCCACGAATCCCTTCCTACATGTAGCCTTCATCCCATGCTTTGATTCTTAAAACCCCCTACATTGATAAAAAGGCACTGCCCGGATTTGAATCGGGGATCTCCTGTTTACTAGACAGGCGCTTTACCAACTATGCCACAGCGCCGCACATGTTCTGAACGAGTTCTTTGTCGAAATCTATCCAGCTAACAATTTAGAGCCATGAATTGGTTGTAGAAATCTCAGAAAAGTTGACAGAAGGCCCGGGAGACCAACATGTCGGTCATGTGTGCCGTCGGCTTCCTTTACCCTAAAGATAACGTTTTAGAAGGCACATTCGATTGGCATTGTCGGTCTTGCTGGCTGTAGCAGATACTGTTAACTGCCAAATGCACACCCTTGATGATGTATTGTCGTTGTTTTTTGTAGAAACTACCATTCCTATTTTCTTTAGCCGGGTAATGTTATAAACATCGTGATCGGGGCGATCTTAATGTATGAATATATAAAGATACAAAGTTAACTTCTCGCAAACGCTAAATTAGTGGAGATTCGGAAAAGAACACCGAAATGTACCGAATGTTACATATTAGTGGTTTCATGGAAATGATTGGATTATTTAAATCGTGTCAACGATATAAAACAAAAGTTTATCTAAGTATAAGCAAATAAGGGTTTAGGTAAAGAAAAGCCAATGTTGAATTTGAATGAGAACGAGTAGAATTCTATTCGTACGATGCCAATCTGTCTTGATAATTAACGTTTAATTTTTTTTTAGAACTAAGGAATTCAATTTAAAGTCTATTTCTTATCACTTTTCTGTCTCTTTCCTATACCAGTTTGATCTAAAACATAAACTTTTTTAAAAACAGATGGCCGCGTCCTTGGCATGATACAGGGTAGTTTGTCTTAAAAGAACGCCTTCAAACTTTGATAAAAGAGATACTTCAAGTTTTCGTAAACGAGTACTTCCCTGACAGAGAGATAAGACGTGTAAGAGGAGAAGGAGGGAAGAGATAGTTCACATTCATCTACTGAAACTTTTCGTGACGGTTCGATTCTAAACAAAAACCCAATTTGATAAAAAGGCACTGCCCGGATTTGAACCGGGGATCTCCTGTTTACTAGACAGGCGCTTTACCAACTAAGCCACAGCGCCGCACATGCACTCATGGAGTTCTTTGTCAAACTCTTTCCAGCTAACAATTTTAAGAACCATGAATTAGGCTTTGCTTGTTGAACCCTCAGAAAAATTTAACAAGCAAAGCATGGTTCTAAATTGTTACCTGGATGGACATTGGCAAAGAACTCATATTGTGCGTGTGCGGCGCTGTGGCTTAGTTGGTAAAGCGCCTGTCTAGTAAACAGGAGATCCCCGGTTCAAATCCGGGCAGTGCCTTTTTATCTATTTGGGGAGGGGTTTAATAATCGAACCGTTACGATTCTCCTCCCTCCTTCTTGATTCTATCACACGTCTCATGACTCCGTCAAGAAATAAACGTTTACGAAAACTTGAAGTATTTCTTTTATCAAAGTTTGGAGGCGTTATTTTAAGACGAACTCCCCTGTATCATGCCAAAGTTTTTTAATAATTAAAAAAAAAAGTTTATATTTTTAGGTCAAGCTGTGATATGAAAGAGACAAAAAAGTGATACAAAATAGACTTTAGATTAAATTCCTTAGTTCTAAAATAGTTAAACGGTTTTTACTAATTCAGATTTATATCTGGGCATTGTACGAATACAATTCTACTCGCTCTAATTGGAATTCAACATTGGCTTTTTATCTAGCTTAACTTTTATTTGCTTATATTTAGACCTTTTTTGTTTTGTATCGTTAATTAACCAAATTTACATAATCCAATCATTTCCATGAAACCACTAATATGTAACATTCCTCCATACGGTTCGATTCTTAAAACCCCCCCAATTGATAAAAAGGCAATGCCCGGATTAGAACCGGGGATCTCCTGTTTACTATACAGGCGCTTTACCAACTAAGCCACAGCGCCACACACGTACTACATGAGTTTTGTGTCAACCTCTTTCCAACTAACAATTTAGAACCATGAATAAGGCTTTGCTTGTAGAACTCTCAGAAAAGTTGACAGAAGGCCCGTGAGACCAATGTGTCGGTCATGTGTGCCGTCGGCCTCCTTACCTAAAAAATAACGTTTCAGAAGTCACACTCGATTTTCATTGTCGGTCTTGCTGGCTGTAGCCAATACTGTTACCTGCCACATATCTCATTGTTTCTTTCATTCTTCAAAATACATACTAGTCATGAAAATCTCTAAGATCGGATCACAGTTTCTACGTCCATTTTCTGTTATTCGAGTGATAACAAAAGTGATAATAAGTGTAAACACAACCATTTAATAAACAATGTATTTTAAGCAATTCTTAACCCCCCCCCCAAAAAAAAAAGTTGATCTAAAGGCACTGCCCGGATTTGAACCGGGGATCTCCTGTTTACTAGACAGGCGCTTTACCAACTAAGCCACAGCGCCGCACATGTTCTGAACGAGTTCTTTGTCAAAGTCGATCCAGCTAAAAATTTCGAACCATGAATTGGGCTTTGCTTGTAGAACTCTCAGAAAAGTTGACAGAAGGCCCGTGAGACCAACATGTCGGTCACGTTTGCCGTCGGCCTCCTTTACCCTAGATAATGTTTCAGAATCAGAAGGCACTATCGATTAGCATTGTCGATCTTGTTGGCTGTCACGTTAGCCTCTGGTTAGCCGATACTGTTACCTGCCACATATCCCAATATATACCATATCTCATTGTTTCATTCATTCTTTGAAATGCTAGTCATAAAAATCTCTACGATAGGGTTAGAGTTTCTACGTCCATTTTCTATTATTCGAGAGATAACAAAAGTGATTATTAGTGTAAACACAACCATTGAATAAACAATTTATTTTAAGTGTCCGGCTCTCCAATGTTGCAAATTATAATGATGACAAAATAGTTTAATTAAGATCAAATCTATTATCACGATAATGATGAATTTGATATCAATATGTTACCAGTGATATTCAATATTACGTCGCGTCTACCGAGCTTCGTGAGAAATGTACGATATTATTGTGCAATAACATTTTCTTAAATCCACTGCCTGAACGGTGAAAAGGAAAACAATTAAATTGGGTCATTCCGACCACCGGACAACCGGAAGTAGTCAAACAAAAGGTCAATGTCCGTTGATAAGCCAAAGGAGACGCTTATCTGTCGGGTTACTTCCCAAAATTGCTTCCGACTTAGTCTTTTTGACATTAGCACCTACCTTTCACACACATCCCATATTTGGTTAAGACTTGAATTTGTTTGATAATCCAGGATTTTAAATGAACCATTGATAGGTTCTGAAAGGAAGTTTATGAAACTTCGTTTGATCCGGAAGTTTTCGATATGTACAAAGGACACTGCTATCTAACGCAATTGGATTATAGGAGAGTGAAATCGTTCAAAACGTTGGGATATCATTTTGGATAAATGGTAAATGTAACAATTTATTTCATACTTTTGAGGATTTGTGGGGTTAAAATGCAATTGAAATTACCCCTGAGCCTGCTACGGGCATCTGGGAAACAAAATCATATACATAGACAGGTGATTGCTAGATCAGGGTTGTTTCACAAAGACTTAGATTGACATTAAGTTGGATTTAAATATGGCAGACCAGACTATAACTATTGGTCACTTTTCGTGACGGTTATATACTTTAAAAAACCCAAAATTGATAAAAAGGCACTGCCCGGATTTGAACCGGGGATCTCCTGTTTACTAGACAGGCGCTTTACCAACTAAGCCACAGCGCCGCACCCTCTCTATTGTGTTCTTTGTCAAACTCTACCCAGCTAACAATTTGGAATCAAGTATTAGGCTTTCCTTGTAGAACTCTCAGAAAAGTTGACAGAAGGCCCGTGGGACCACTCCAGCAAAGCATAGAGAGTCAATGCTAATGCGTATTGACCTCTAGCACTGCATACTTGCTGTGAGGCAGGTATTATTAGACCTATACACAAATATACACATCACACAATATTGCATAGACTGCACACAATCATGCCGATGTGGCTGTAAGCAAAGTTTGACAGTAGACTTACAATTTGAATTTGTAAATTATTCTTTTTAAAATCAGTAAGTTGACAAAAATGTATTTAACCGCTATTTAGGTGTCATCAATAATGTCACTAAAGTACCGATTTTGAGTGAAATCAATTGAGTTTTGTACAGTGGTGTTTGAAATGCTGAGAATCAAAAGCACAGCTTTTACTACACAGCCAGGATAATGATGCTCCTATGTGTGCGTGGGACCAACATGCCGGTCATGTGTCGTCACTATTGGTCCCTCAATTATGATCTTTAGATAATACTTTTACCTCCAATAATGAACTATCAAAACATGTAAATTCTTTAGATTTGTGACCCCGATATTTACGTCCTTTGTCAATCTTAGTCTTTGTGAAACTCCCAGGTATCATAATGTAAAAGAATCCTCCTTTCGTGTGGCACAATTTATAAAGTGAACGTCAGATACGAATGACCCTCCTAAATATCAGATATAAATTATACATCGCGCTACTCGATACTGGTATCACATGCCTTTGACAATACTCTCGTCAAAATATGTAGCCCTATTTACACTATTTTTCAAACGCCAATGATCAATAATAATAAAAGGTCAATTGTTTTAATGCGGCTTATATTTTGTTTATAGCCGCCGTGGTGCCGTTGTCCTAGCAAACATTTGGTAATTAAAAGGATGTACTTTTACCCAATAGAGAGCAAGGACAACAGCACCAAAATCATACAGTTACATAATGCATAATATAAATACTGACATAACATGGACTACTAAACAGAATCATAGATATAAACAAAGATGAATTAATTAGAGGGATTTGAAAAAGTAGGGTTTTAACATGGTTTTGAAGTCCAAATCAGAAATCCAGATTAATTCTTACATAATTATAAACACACCTGACGTCATAATGACAGAGGCGTTTCACAATAATTGACAACAAACGCGTGCCATTCCATACCATCTCCAATCTACCCTCATATCTCATTTCTACGTACTAAATGTATCATTTCGCAATCTTTATCACGCGAAGGAAACGGGTAACTGCATCGTAGAGATAAGAGAAGGAAAGAAGATACCCATTCATATCCTCTTGAGTATTTTGTAGGTCAAAGTTCACATGAAACCTCGCGCAGAAAACGGAGGATGGTTTCGATATCAATGAGACCAACCATGGTATTGACGTCATCTTCATATTATGATGTAACAATGGAGAATAAGGTGACATAGTATTTACATAAGTTCATGAAGGAATTTACTGACTTAAACGAGTGGGTCCATGCTTAAAGGTAAAACAAAGTTTTGGGAAATTTCGAAAATTGGGTTGATAGTGATTCTTTACAATTTCGCTATATGCCCCTGTGGATGTATTAAGGGCACTACAAAATTGAGTCCCTAAAACACTTCTGCTTTTGAGAAAAAAATTGAATATAACACTTTACCGGTGCTGCCGGTAAATGTTGATGAATTTCAAATGGCGCCTACGGCCGTACAAAGGTAGCTGCGAACATGAAAATAACAGAATATGTTGTTGTGATATATAATTTCCAAGCGGGAATACCAAATCGGTCGATTTTAGTCGAGAAACATTGTTTTATAGCTTAATTAATATCTTGACCTTGAGAGGGAGCTATACAACATGAAGCATTTATTATTGACAATTTCATAACTTTAGACTCGATTTCAACCGCGACAACGATCTCTGAATATTGTAAGATCATTATGCTTCCAATATGTTCATTTGAACCAAATTCATGATCCCATACCAATACTTTGTATTACCTTTAAACCGTCACCCCTGCCAGGTTTGACCAACAAAAAATCAGGGTTCTTGAAAAAAAATTCGGTTAAGATTCAGTTGAGCTCTGACAAACGTGACAAACTGTCTGGTTATATATAAAAATATGCAATACCCAAACTCTTGTAAACTAAATTATTTCGTTTCACCAATCTCTTGTTTATTTGCTGTTACTTCAGTTTATGTAACATTTTCTTGCAGTCAATTAAGTCCTTGATGTCTCTAACATATTGTCATTATTATCAGGGATAAAGTAATGCATCCGCGTTTTCAAAACTATTCTGCACTGCATGCATCCACTTACTTGTCTAATTTTTAACTATCTAACACAATACAACAGAATAATACATAGCATTTACAAAAAAGTAATGGAAACTAAAGGGCCTTGACTTTTACTTTATTGAACAATACGTACATGTAATAAAAAAAACAAAATAAAGCACATTAATAGCGGAATAATTCATATCACGTCCAATATATGTACTCAACTTAAAGAACTCGAAAAGCCGGCAGATGGACATTCCGAGTTTGGATCAATGGTTTTAGACATTTTGTTGTATTGTTTGTTGCCAATAATTTACATGTCATGCGAAATCGTTATTAATTTGTACGTACTGAAACACGTATAATATTTAGGTGGTCAAATTGTACACAACTAAGGTAGCATATACATGTTAAAAAGAATTAGATATCTGGAAGGCCTCACGTGAAAGACAGTGTCGATATTTGAATTACATCACAACATTTAGAATGTAATTTTAGTTTATGTAATAATAGATGTAGTTATAACTTGCATAGCGCCTACTTTTACATTTCTATGCGAATTACATCAAATTCTATAACTCCAGTCACTGTCGGCACCTGTGCGAGCCCTCTATATCTCACCTTTTCCTCCTATGTTTATTCTCACGTTTTCTTTTTCTTTATTTCAAATGGTCCATGGCTCTGCTGTACAGTACAAGACTTAGAGTACTCTGATAAATCAATACATCCCATCTAGATCTATATGCTCTCAAAACTCTGGATTTCTTGTGCTTTCTAAGATTAATACAAAGTAGGGTAAGAAAACATTCGCACATGCAGGGCCTTTGCTGTGGAATGTTCTCCCTCGATCAGATCAGCAGATCAGTTTAAGTGTTAAACAATAATCTTCAAACCTATATGTTTGGTTCGTCATTTAAATAATTATTCTCTAAATTGTTGTTTAAAGTTTTATCTTAATCCTGCTATAATGCAGATGAGATTTTTTTATTTTGTGCAAGTGCATCTTCAGCATTTGATTTCAAGGTCATTTGGCGCCATACAAATCTCATTATTATCAATAGTATCATTATTATAATCGCCAATGGCCTTACACATGTACTCCTGCTAGTGAAAAAAGTGTCGTTCGCATCCTATGCCGAGTACACACGTATAAGGCCTTCACCTGGATAGAGAGAAACAACGTAGATAAAATGCTTGCTTAAATACCCTGTGCACTTATTGAGCAATTCATCGGGTTCCCTGCAATGGTGAGGAAGGCAAGTGGGAGGGGGGGGGGGGGGGGGGTGGGACTATTGAACAAATCAGGCATTTGAAAAATCGACGTCAGTGAAGCATGATATACAATATTTTCTTACACAGCATAAGTATGGGTTATTTGAAATAAAACAGTTAACAGTGTTACCAATATACACACTTTCTATACAAAATATTTGGTTATAAATCTGTTTCACACCGTGCCTAATTTGCTATTATTTTGTACATGAAATGTATACAAGTTTTGAATCGGAAATATAGCTTTCATTTTCTATAAAAGACAGTACAAACGAATCCGGTTAGCTAACCTAAAGGTATTTTTTGGCTAGATTTAAAAGTCTATGTCCTTTCTTCGTATAAATTATTTTGGGTAAAAACATGAAATAAGGATTCTCTATACGCCACAGTTTGCTACTAGGGACTTTTAGATTTGCGTGGACTGATACGTGTGACGTCCATTCAAGGCAGTGCATCAAAATGACGTCGATCGTAGCACTCCACGTTGTCGTTGTGAAAATCTAAAAGCCCCTATTGTGTTAATCCGTACGACACGCGTCTTGCTCGACGAACAATTAGTGTTGCGGCACAGGCGGCCATCACGCATACAACGCCCGTCACCGATAACCCAACTGCTAGGGGCATATTCACACCGCCTTCACTTCCCGAAACAGACGCCGAAGTCGAATTCGACATCGACTGCGAAGATGCGATTACATCTGTACTCGAGGTTGGAGTATTGTCTGTAGTTTTTGATATGTTTGTAGAAAACGTTGTTGCTTCTGTGGAAAGTGATACGTCTGCTGTTGGTCTCAAGGTGGCGGTCGATGAAAAAGATGATGGAGACGACGATGACGGTATCGATGACGTTGACTGGACGCCAATACCTGTAGAAGGTATATCCGATATACTTTCTTCTGTACTGACATTCATAGTGGGCTTAATTGATGTCTCAGTCGCATCGGTTAACGAAGTTTTGTATATAGTTGATTCCGTATTCGACATAGTTTGCAACGCCGTCGGTGTTTCACTGGTAGCAGACTCATAATTTGCAGTTGTGGCAGACGTTGTTCTTAACACCGTTGATAAATCAGGCGCTCCCGTACTCATCGAGAATCCCGGTGTCTGTGTATCAGTAGTTTGTGTTGATACACCAGCAGTGGTCATTGTTTCAGTTGTGACAGACGTTGTTCTTAACACCGTTGATAAATCAGGCGCTACCGTACTCATCGAGAATCCCGGTGTCTGTGTATCAGTAGTTTGTGTTGATACACCAGCAGTGGTCATTGTTTCAGTTGTGACAGACGTTGTTCTTAACACCGTTGCTAAATCAGGCGCTCCCGTACTCATCGAGAATCCCGGTGTCTGTATATCAGTAGTTCTTTCTGGTGTTGATACACCAGCAGTTGTAATTGTTTCAGTTGTAACGACGCCAGTAGTTGCTGTGCTCGTAAAATCAGTATATGTACCAAGCTCTTCTTTCGTGCTAAAACTTTGAGTGATTAGGTCGTTTGCTTGGGAGGTCTGTGATTCAGTACTAAGGGAATCTGTATATTTCCCTGAACCAGTTGGACTTTCTTCGGTTGATGACTCAGTTCCTGCAGTTGTGGCGATATGTGTTGAGGGACTTGCAGTTCCAGTATTTGCACCAACCTCACCTTCTGTGGTATGACTTTGAGTAACAACTTGTGCTGTCTCAGATCTTTCTGACACTTCTGTAGTTGTTGTCCTTTCAGTGCCAATAGAAGTCAAGATTGTTCTTCGGGTTGTTTGAACGGACTCGGTAGATTCCAAAGAAGTAGTCGATGCATCAGGCATTGTATAGTAGTCATCCTGGATTGTAGACATGGTAGATGATGCTACTTCGGTAGTTATAGAAGTAAAAGTACGAATTGCACTGGGTTCATTAGTAGATGAGAGGCCTGGGACTACATCCGTTGCAACGGAAGGCAGTTCTGCAAAGGCTGTCGTGGGATCATTCACCGAAGGAGTAGAATTCGTCAGCGTCAGTGAACCCGATGATGTCAATTCGGGAATGGAGGGTGGAAATGGACTCAATGTTGCTTCTGTAGACCGAGGGAGTGTTGATGGTGTCTGCGTTGTCGACAGCTCAGGTTCCGACTGCGTTGTCAATCTCGAAACCGACGCCATTGAGGTGTCTGAAATTGGCGTTCCAATATTGGTAACATCCGTTACTACGGACGCTTCGGTCGTCGCCGCAGTCACGGTGGGGACAGGAGTTCGTCTCATACACGGAGAGAGTGAAGAATCGGTTGCCGCTCGAGAAGAAGTCGGGTTCGTCGTCCCCATCGCTGTAGACGATTCTGCAGGTCCTCTAGTTTGAAATATTGTACTTTGTCCAGATGTCAATGAGGTCGGTCCATGTGATGTTGGAATGTCTGTCGAGGTTTCAGCGTTTCCTGGATTGCCTTTGACCGTTGCCATGGAAGTGATGTTGATTGCGACATTTTGTGGATTAAGCGTGGTCACACCACGATCGGAAGTGCGTCCACGAAAGAGCCTTGATAGAGGAATGCCTAAAGAAGAATGATAATAATAATAATAATAATAATATTTAATGTTTATATAGCGCTTAATAATGTCTCTAAGCGCTTTACAAATATACTATTACCCCGGTCATTGGATTCAGTGCTTGCCCGCACACACTGTGTGCACAATCTCCACTCCCTGAGGAGCATTCCAGTCGGGCGTTACTTGACGCTCACAAGCTGTTTGACCAACAATGACGGCCGCATTCTAACGGGTACCCATTTGACACCTGGCTGGAGAGTAGCAAGTGCAGGTTAATTTCTTGCCAAAGGATATTAGTGCCGTGTCGGGATTCGAACTCTCGACCTTCGCATCTCCAGTCAAGTGCCTTAAACCACTCGACCACGATACTCACATAATAGATATGATTTATCGTAAATGATGAATGAAATCTGCAATACTCATTATTTTCTACACGATATAGGTCCAAACAAAATATTCTGTAGAAATGGAACAAATTAGACCGAAAAGGTTTCCTGATTTGGCGGATGCCTTTTGACGTGTTTGTAAAACATTTGTTGGAGAAAGCGCTCAAATGATAACAAACTCAGTAATCAAAATAGCATGTTGAGAGGAATTTTTCTTAGCTGCGTAATAATCTGGAACTGTGGACCCCCTGTGCATCCTTCCCCTTCACTAACAGATTTGAGTTTAAAAGAAAATCTTGTAAATCATTGAAGCGTGAGAATAAGAGACAAATCATCAGCATGATGATCACTATTCACTATCATCATATCCACAACCAAAATCATCGTCATTATCATCCCAACTGCCCACCACCATTACGGTAAGGCGTCTAAAAAAGATATTATTAAAGCATTTAAAACTGAGAAATATCAGCCCAAAGAGGGAGAAAAAAAGAAGAAGAAGATTTCCGACCAACCGACCCACGTTTTGGCACCTAAAGGGCAATAAAGTATCTTTTTTTAAAGGCCTAATTATCTTCACCATCATCAGCATCATCACCATGATCACCATCATTGTCATAATCATCATCATCAATACCTGGTAGAATCTGACACCTTTCTCCTCGGTATCCCCCAGTACAGATACAGGTGAAAGTAGGACCATTTCCGAAACATAACCCTCCATGAAGGCAAGGAGAGCTCGCACAACCATCATCTAAAAACAAAAATCGAATGGGAAAGTATTTAAGTTTAAAGGTAATACAAAGTTTTGGTATGGGGTCATGAATTTGGTTCAAATGAATATATTGGAAGCACATGCGATTCTACAATATTCAGTGATCGTTGTCGCGGTTGAAATCGAGTCTAAAGTTATGAACTTGTATATAATAAACTCTTTATGTTGTATAGCTCCTTCTCAAGGTCAAGATATTAATTAAGCTATAAAACAATGTTTCTTGACTCAGATCGACCGATTGGCTATCCCGTTTAGACACTATATATCACAACTACACATTCTGAGATTTTCATGGTCGCAGCTACCATTGTATGGCTGTAGGCGCTATTTGAAATTTATCGAAATTTAATTAAATTAAATTTTTATATGCAATTTTTTCTTAAAAACAGAAGTGTTTAAGGGGCTAAATTTTTTATTGTTTATAAAACATCCACAGGGGAATCCAAATATATCAAAATTGTAAAGATTCACTATCCACCAAATTTTCAACATTTCCCAAAACTTTGTAATACCTTTAAGCACTAACAAAACATCTGTGTAAACTGTATCCTCTGCCTTTATAAAAATACATCGACAAGGTTGGGGTAAAACGTAAACATTATCAATGTGGGTAAGATTACCCCCATCTTCAAAAACAGTTTTCATCAGCAAAATATCTAAACTATTGAAGACCTTCCTCGTGATCGTGTTCGTCCATTCTGAATACCTTTTGTCGCCATGATTGGTGGCGCTCTTCTAACATACATCTTCTCATTGTTCTATGCTTACTAGTAGTTACCGAATCAAAACAATCTTATACATTTTGCTTTAAACAAAACAATTTTCTCTCAAACCAAACCAAAACGATTTGACTATTTTGAAACTTTCTCATTTCAAATGCTACCAGGCATGTTAGTGGTGGTTTAAATGTATGTATTACATTAAAGTTAATTTAATGAAATCTGCACAATGTGACTGTGCCTTCAGATACTTACGTTTTATTTTGATTTCTGCATTTTGGATTCTTACAAGCGCATCCTGAGATGGAACTGTAATCTCAGCCATAAATTGCACCTATACAGATAAAGCAGAGAAAGAAGTAATTACAAGATTGTTAGTTGATATAAATAAAGTATTGTAAAATAATATGGTTTACCATATTTACGTTTCTGGTTTGATTGAGAACTTTAAAAGTACCTATTTCTCTAAAAGCAATAATGAGAGAAAATATGACAACTTTGCAAGGTTTTGCCTTATGACAGACAGCAGCAATGAAAAGATCTTAATGAAGATGAAAGAATAAAGTCAGATAAAGAATGTTTAAAGCATTGAACTGTCATGGTAAATGATATCGACATGAGAACTTTCTATTTTATTGCCGATTAAGCAAATGAGTTAGATTTGAGATGGAAAACGTGAAAGACATTAAGAAACGTGTTCATGGTACATACTGAATTTAATTTTGTCATGAATTGGTAATTTCATTTACTTTTTGCCATACACTATTTTTGTATCATATTCACGGTAGTAACAATCGACTTGAGTTACACTCCCCTAAAGTTGAATACCGCTTTACCAACTTTTTTGTTCTCACCGCAAATCTTGAAACACCGCCTTGTGCAAGCAACAGTGACGTTGTTACCCATGAATCCGTAGGTCCACTTGTATGCCATATATTGTCAAAGTCGCCGCCATTTCTCGACCATCGTACAGAGAGGGCATTGACAAGATCGCCATTGCTGTGATCCGAGAGCTGGTATTGAAAACTGATCTCGATTGTGTCGGTGGTGGCGGCAGTCACTTCTGGACTTTGGAGTAATGCTGTGCCGTTTTCTTGGCTTATTGTGACGTATGCGTAGGAGGAAGGTTCTGAAAAGAGATTAATGAGTTACTGATTAATTAGATATTGATCATAGTACCGGTACAAACTCCTGTAAGCATGGTAAGACGTATATCAATCAAAAGGCATAGTATGGGCCCAACATGTATATCTTTACGAGTGCATAGGCATACAGTACAATTTGTTGATTTATTTTCGTCAGGGTAAGGATTGGGGGGGGGGGGGGGTGGGTGTGGTGTGTGTGTGTGGGGGGGGGGGGGCTGCCCACTCCTCCAGTTTTCTCAATTTTCATTTGAAAGAGTTAAGCGAGCGAGCAAAACTTGGAAACTTTAACATAGTAACAACGCAATTTTGTCATCAGAATCTTTTTACCAAAAAAGGATATACAAAATACAGGTAGTCTATTTCGCTGCCCGCCTCGTATGCCTATGCGCAAGTGTGTGGGCATTGCAATTTAATAAATATACAACTTTTTCATGCTTTTAGGATATTATATAAGTATCATCATCAGATCATATGAATAGCCCTGTATATATGTCATTCTTATTAACCACACGAACACGATTTTATGGGGGAGGGGAAGGGGAGGGGTAAATACTTCCCGTCTACCGTCTACTAATCCTCATGGTCTCACAATCGTTTCGTCTACTTATCATTTGATCTATTGACCATTAAGGCTACTATGTTAATCATTTGGTCAAAATTCCATATGGTCTAATCTCCAATTAGTCTTCTACACATTTAGTCTATTGTTCATTGAGTCTAATAACCAGTAAGTCAGATTCCTAGTTTGTCAAAGGTCAATTTTGTCTTCCATTCATAAGGCCTTATAAACATTTGATGATGATTATTTATTAAGATCAAATGATTAGTAAACAGAATGAGTATTGTACCATGTGGATAGTAGACTGACTGGATGTAGACCATATGGGAATAGATCAATCTGGTAGTAGACGAACTGGTTGTAGACCACACGGCTATATATAAACCAGTAGCCTACATATGGGTCCGCGCTTGTGGGCCATCATCTATACCCACGGTAACCACATGCACAACTTTTAATTTTGGTAAAATGAATACAGACCAATACACATGTGTGACACCCTCTTTGACCCTATTAACTTGAATATGGGGGCAAATACTCCCCTTCTGCCATTAATCAGTACCCAGGGTGAAACTATCCTAACCCTGTCAACTAGATTATCCCCTGAACAAGAATTTCCTGGGATAAATACCCCATTTCATACCATCAGTGAATATCAAAGCTCCCATGTGTGTCACCCTTTTTAACCCCGTAAACGAGATTTGTTTTGTTTTGTTGGGAGGGGGAGGGGGTATTGCTCTTCTTCTACCATGAGTGATACCCGTATGTGAAACTGACTTTATGGAGATTAATCCTAATCAACGAGATTTCTTTCGTGAGGGAGGGGAGGGGGTTAATATCTACTAAAAATGAATATCATATTAGTACCCCTTCATGAAACTGTCTTTGACCCCGAGAACGAGATTTCGGGAACAAATACGCCCCTTTCTATATACAGACAGCGTATATCAAAGCCCCCTGTGTGCTCAACCCCTTAAATGAGATTTCGGATGTCATTCTCGTGTATATCGTACCTTCAGCTGACGATGAGGATGTGTTGGGGTCACGGGAGCTCCTCCATCGGGGCCCCGCCCCGACGCTGATCCAGCCGCACAGACCCGACTGGAAAGTGCAACTCTGCCCCAGGGAGACTGCATGGGACGAAAAATAATATGTTAGCAATCGAAGAGGATAATATGTCATATTATGTCTACAATATTGAAGAGAGAGAGAGAGGGAGAACGAAACAATTTGGCGGTATATATGCACATAGATGTATTTGAAAGTATCATATTGGGAAACTCATCTCTATAATAATGTATTCTTAAACCATAATATTATGCACTATTTTTTGTATTTGAACTAACGCATATTAATTGTGGAACCATTATATTCTTTTTTTCAATGTCCATTCTCATACAAACTTGCGCAGCGTTGTGTCAAACCAAAGAGTTATTACATTAAATCCTTGGTCAAACTGAATACTTACATAGCAAAATCTGGACCCGAGATGAGAACACATCGTTAATTTGAAATGTAAATAATTGATTTGAATCGCTTGTCACACCCTTTGCTTATATACGGAGATTATCTCGCATGTGTTCGTGTAACATACATTGTTTCGCGCGGTTCCAGATTCTTTTAAACGTTTGATCTATCAAAGTCAGGAGTAATGTTATATATTTATGTTGCTAGGTATTTACACAGTTGAATGAAGTAAATGTAGTATGTCAATATAGCGGATTATATTCCACATACTAAGAATCTTGCTCTACGATTGGTCATAAGTAAATCACGTGACCAAAAATAGTTCGCCCATCATTGATGGGAGAAGCAAAAAGTTCATTGCCCTTTGTAGATAGTACTACTATCTACAAAGGGCAACGCACTTTTACTGAAGATAGAGGTACTATCTACAAAGGGCAACGCACTTTCACTGAAGATTATCCAAAAGCGCACTAAAACAGGCGCAATTAAGCGCGCATTACCAATGAGCGCAATTAAAGCAAACATTATGCGCGCTCAATCAATTAGGGGTTGGGTTAAACTTTTAACTTTTTTTTGGTGTGAATTTGGGCCTGGTGTCTTTTATGTAGATGCATACACGTCCTTTTCTTTTTGTATTTAAATTGTTTTAGATGTGGAATATAAAGCAAATAATCACCTTTTGGTTTCAAGCGATGGCAAACTATCACTTCCTCGTCGATCAGAATGTATACGCTATCTTTCCTCAGCTTCGCTTCGGAAAGATAGCTACATCCAGATCGCCTCGGAAGTGATAGTTTGTCCCATCACCTTCACCAACGGTAGTTATTTGCTTAATATCTATTGAAGACTGAACTTACATAATCATGATGATCATTCGCATCTTCACTGTATGTGTTATACTAGTCATTCATATCAACGACATGAAATCAGGAGATATCAGTTGTTTTGTGTATCACGTTTTCGTGCAAAATGCGAAAGCTAAAATTTGTTCATGATGTATTTATCATCGCCCTTCTGCACAAATTGACTTAGACAAGTGACACCATAATCATTATGTTTCATGTAATTTCATGTAAGGAAAACATTATTTGCCGGTAACTGAATTTTCAGATTATCATATTAATAGCTTCCAGCTGGTGTCATGTCGTATTCTACTCTCATCGCAACTTGTGATTTATTCACTAGTATTCTTCCGTATTAAAATGAAATAGCAATATACCACCTTTTCATTTTCCTGATTATGTACACAGCGCTGTAATTCCGCCCACGCGTTTTACCGTTCTTGTTTATCAAAGGAAGTAAAAGCTTGACGATAATATTTTGATGTTTATGATGAATTGAATTATGAGACATTGAATTAGAACCCGGGTCCGGTAGGGGATGCCGATTGAAACCCTTCAATTGCGACGCTGAATCTTTGCATGATAAATGAATGAATGAATGAATGAATGAATGAATGAATGAATGAATGAATGAATGAATGTCATTTTCCAGTGAATATTGCAAGATATCGGATTTCAAGTTCTATCATGTTTATCAAAAAACAAAACAAAAATGTTTTCACTAACGTTTAACTTCTAACATTCTACTCTTTCGACAGTTGGTCATTACGAATGTGTTTAGTCTGAATGTTCATGTTTAGTATCCAATACTGACTTATCTGTTCCAGCTCCCTGTTCAGACTTAACACTTTGTGTACAAACTTTAATTCTACTTCAAATATTAGTCAAATAAGGTAACAGCAAGTATAATACTCGTTGATCAGAGAAAATGTAAAACAGGATAGTGGAAATATAATCATGCTGAGGAACAAATTTGCTCGCACGTCATTTTGCTTGAAATATAACAACCGTACTATTCACATCTCTTTAGAAACCAGAGTCTCGCTGGAGTGGACACTAACATTTAACATAGAAAAAAAGGGCATAAGATCATGGCCTCTCAACCTTTTTAAATTGGTGCCTAAATTTGAATCAACAGGGGTGGAAACCTACCTCGAAATACTGCAAAGATAATTCCAAAATGGCAGAGAAGGTTGAACTTCCAACAGGGAGTCATGTTGCACTTGATCCCAAATGAAGACTCGCTGTCCAAAGCGATGTAAAGTTTGATGATCGCCTTTCAAACCACAAAGCCTTTTTGTACCGCACCTTTCTATCTCTTGCTTATCTCCAGTCGGTGTTCACTTCACGAAGTTGTCATCCACACTGACGATATAATCATGATGGTTATAACGGAAACGTTAAACTAAACAAACTGTTATCTAACATGAATCTGCCACACCGATTTGATGGACAAGGAGTATTAGGCCACCATCTTCATGATCTGGTTTGTGATGCACTGTCCCTTGTCTCCTGATGTACACCTCGATGTCGGTCAGTTTTCTGAATGGTTTTCTTCACTGCTGGCTCAAAACAGCTCTGTATTGTTGTAATTTAAAAAAAGTGATGAAGGATTCGTTACAGAAATTCTTCGACTATAAAACGAAAGGTTACCTTATACTCCTCTCGTAGTAAATGACGCTGCTTGAAAAATTCTAAAAACTACGAGTTGATATCAAAATCAAAGCTGTATCACTATGTGATTATTACGATGATTAAATCGATGTTGCTATGTATTCGCAGCAGTTTGTAGGGGTAGATTCGGAAGTCACTGACAGGAAGACACGCTCTCAAAATTATTGAGAGGCAGAATGTTATGTTCCAAATTCCTTACAAAATAATTAATAACAATGCTAATAAAAAGAAGATGTTCTTAAATTCGGGGGAGGGGGCAGAGTAAGTGCACGTTTGTAATGAGATCCATGTCAGAAGCATGACAAGTTTGGCTTGAATTGAGGTAGAAACAAAAAAAGGGGGCACATGTCCCTGTACCCCCTGGACCCGCCCTTGTTTAATGACTGAAACCTTAATTGCGTCTCCAACAACTACCCGGAATAAACGAATCATTATGTGGGAAGATTATACGCAGATGCATGAGCGATATTTACTGTAATGTTTTCGAGCAAGACCTATTGTCATGACATTATTTATGTGTTTTCATTTCAGCATCAAAATCCAGCTGTAATAATGCTTTTATAGGGAGTATTATACATTTTGGAAGTTAGCCTCAATATTATCATAGAAATAGTCTGAAATGTTTTATTACTCGATCCTACAATTAAAACAATGGTTCAATTTTTTCGCTCTCGTGGTAGCAACATTATTTGACGTATCTTTAAATTTTATTTCTCTTTTATTTTCAAACAATTAAATTTATTCACGAAGGTACTAAATGCAGATTGTCTGATAGAAAAGTCTTGATTATCATCATTCCTTAATATATTTTTTGAATTATGCGGTAAGGCACAACTATGATAACCCCATCGCTAGCAACATATTCTATAAAGGAAGGATTCCGGAAAGTTAAAGTAAAAAATAAAAAACCGAAATACCCCAGAAGGATGCTTGAATACTTGGGGTATTGTATCCCATTGCCCGGAGGTACAACACGCGAAGAACGAAACAATCCGGGTTTGGTTCCAGCTAAGGATCGCGCCCTCTAGCTTAAAGGGCTGTCCACTTTCAAAGTTGAAGACACGACTTTGATGAGATACAGCATCAGAAATAAAAGACGTGAACATTTCAGTGCCATTTTCCGAGTACACCATATTTTATGGATTATAACAGAGTAGCTCTAATGTCATCAGAGCTATAATCAACCATTAACCCCCGGTATTAACATGTTCAAAGTCAAATATATCATAAACTACTATTTCACTTTAATATCATACTGTTCTCCTTCTTGTTCTTGTTCTTGTTCTTCTTCTCCTTCTCCTTCATCTTCTTTTTCTTCTTCTTCTTCTTCCTCTTCTTCTTTTTCTTCTTCTTCTTCCTCTTCTTCTTCTTCTGCTCCTTCCTTCTCCCCTAAAACAAGGACAATATCTAATTTAGATATATCGCCTGAAAGATTCCACCGCAACAAACAATCAATCTACCAAAAAAAAAAAAAAAAAACAGCAACAGCAACAGCAACAACATACAAACAAATGAAAATACACCAACTAACAAACAACCAACTAAGTAAGAGCAAGGTGTAAGATTTATTCAGAATGAAATTTTGAATCAACTGACTTGAAACAATCTCAGTTACCCAACTCGGTTTCACGTGACATCACTTTATCATTATGCCCTCTGCAATATGTACCAACAAATAAATCAAACAGAAAACTAATGTAAATATACGACTAGACGCGTGTTTTTTTCTTAATACTTCATTTTTTACATAATAAAAACTTGAATTCAGCAGACAGTACGGCACGAATTCACAAAGCAAGGTTTGAGCTCAGACCAAGGTTTGAGCTCAAACCTCCTTTTGTTATTTACAAACCTGGTTTGTAAATAACAAAAGGAGGTTTGGCGAAACAAAAGGAGGTTTGAGCTCAAACCTTGCTTTGTGAATTCGGGCCACTATGTTTGGTAGGTATCCCTGCGTTGAGACTGATTACCCTTTCCCAACAGGTAAGAGACCTGACAAAAAGTAAAACATGCCACGACCACGAAGGGACTCGAACCTTCAATCTTCTGATTCGAAGTCAGACGCTTGTCCATTAGGCCACGCGGCCAAGGTTGTATATATTGGCCAAGCTTGTATCAATAGCAGAAACGATGAAGAATAATCATTCACACACCCGATCAAAGTCCGTGCTCAAAAGCATTATGAAATAACATTTTAAAGTGTTTAACATTACTATATCAATGTTTGTACTCATTAAAGTCTGTTTACAGTAACTTGAAATAATGCTCAAACCTGCCCGTGTAGATTTAGTCATTGTTTCCTAGTTTTTATTTTGAACATAAAATGATCATCACATACCTCTCCTCATTGTAAATTATTATTTAAATTAAAAAGTGTGAACAGATGTGTAAAGCATTGCATTTTTTTTTAAATTGCTACCACTGCCTTTCATTTGGATTAATTAAGTGCCTGAAAATTACATATAAGAAAATGTGTTAATAAAACGCGCGCAAGTAGTACAAATTAAAAGTAACGTAGAAAACTTTTTTAAGGGGAATCAGTTCGAAATCATTAAAATACATGTACTACCCATTTTCCCATTCTGTTTATTTCCAATTCGAAAAATTAAATCTTAGATGTTCTGTTATCTTTATATCATACACTTATGGAGCAATGATTTAAAACTCTTACAAACATACACCGTACATCATAACACCTGCCCGACATATCAACAATGGATGTAATGTAGCACACATTACTACTGAAGTGTAACTATTTGCAACTTGGGTTCGTAGCAGTTCATTCTAAAGCATTTAGGGAGCACACCGCTCGCATTCCAATGGTTACTAAACATTACAAGAAACACATTTTTTTTTCATTCCAGTTCATTTTTGTTCAGACTGCCAATTTCCAAAATATATAAATATCTGTTTTTATCCTAGGTTTTCTCTTTCTTGGGGCACTATTAAAAATGCACAATGGATTGCATATTATTACAGGTCCTCTAAAGAGAAACGACAATCCCGAGTCAAATTATTTTGAAGAAAAAAAAATAAATTAAAGTCATTTGTGTGTTGGAACAAATAGGCAAGTTGTCCGCCACTACAGCAGATATACATAACTGTTTCAGCCTATTTGAACAGCCCATACCTAGTATAATGATTACAATTTTCAAAAATGTCATAACTTTCTCCTTTTTGGGGTGCGATTTCATTCAAACTTTCACCAGTCTGTTTCTCTGAGTTTTCTGATCTCTTCTAAAGTAGTTTCTATCATGGTTGGATTTATCTGAGGCTGTTGAGCAGCCAGAGATGGGATAGAAAAAATTAGGGGCGGCGATCAAGAAGAAATGCCTGTTATGAGACGACAGGAGAGTGGTCAACTGATAGCAGTGATTAATATTATACAGATGAGAAGCAGTCGACCCAACGCCCTCTTGAGGGGAAACATCGTATCGGGCCGATGTTGTCTATGCATGTTAAGAAGGATGATGATGATGGTGATGATGATGATGATGATGGCGAAAATGATGATAAGGATGATGATATTGGTGATGATGATAATGATGGTCACTGGACATTTTTTCCCTAAACATACAGATTATTTGCCTTTCGAGAAACGATGAATATTTTCATGATTGTAATCAGTAATCTGAAACACGATTTAAAATATCATTATGATTCATTAAAAGGACAAGACCTTTAACCGTATGGAGAACTTGAAAATTTTCAATTCATGTACATATAAAATGAAAAGATAGCAATATTTATTCCTTTTATTTTCTTTCGTTATAATGATATGTGGCATGGGGTAAAGACCTCTGCTTTTTTCATGAATATGGCCGCCGGAAATGATTAATTCTATTGGCACTTACAATATATGCATATAGGTATGCCAGTTATTTTCCACCCCAAAATGAAAGAAACACAATCGGTGACAAATGAAAATGAAAGCATGGATGAAAACAGCTTTATCAGTGTCAGTCCTGAGAAGGGTAGTATTCCTAATAATTGATGGATAGACTTGTAAACTATGAAACAGTGATCAAACATTGCCTCAAAAACCTCGCCGTAAAAACAAACACATATTGGGTCAATAGTGAAATGCCATGACAACAGATTTTTTCCACTTGATCTACGCATGCTCAGATGAGATGCATAGCCAATGTAAAATTCATTACCATCTCCCCAATATTATATTACCATAAATAGAAAAGAAAGAAGGGGGTCAATTGGAGCGAGAACATCGTGCTGGCGCCATTTTGGATTTCGGATTATCAGCTTTCACGAGTCGGGAAACAAACCTGATAAAATATTTATAACATTGTGTTATTTGTTGGCATCCTTTAGCTGTGAAGAATCGTTGGATTGATTTCATCTAAAAATAATTACGGCATATATCTAAAAGTTAGTGTTTCAATCAAGGAACGATAAAATGGTGCTCTTGTTCGTGATATTACTTGTTGTGTGCTTTAGTGGTAAGTCCATCGTAATTTATCGATGTTAGTTTTTGCATTGTAGAATTCAAGAAGCGTGAAGTCTTGGAAAAAGTTGCGATGTGTAAAAAATAACGTGCAGCAAAAAATATGATACTTTCAATAGTTAAGACTCGTATTGTATATTCATCACTCATTTTACCATCGAACTATATTAAAACGCGTATGTAATACTGAAGAGCGATATTATGTAGCAAAGAGTTAAAACCAATATGACAACGAGGATTTTTAAAAAAAATTCCATATCAGTTAGTACTTAGAATACATAATTCTTTCGAAAAATACTATGAAATGTACGGTTTAACGTTTTTATAGACTGAAATGCAACACCTATAGGCCTATCATTTTTTGGTGTACACGTGGTTGTGCTTTATTGTGTCGAATATTTAATTGCTTTCAAATCATATTTGAGGTTTCTTATCACAGAAATATTCATGCATTCCGTATCGCAGGTTTATGCCACTACAAGAATTTTAGCTTTCAAATCAATACATCTTTCTAATTATACGTGATTGTCAGTGTATACCTTTTTTATGTGAACAAGAAGTTTGCCATTTCCATGTTAAAGTCATATACAGTGCGTCCCAGAAAAAACGAAACCGAGAAGTATCGATGTTTTATCATAACTTAATCACAATTATAATTAATGAATGGTACATATTTGGAAAGCTTAGAGTCTCTTCTTTCAGTTGATGCTACTCACGTGATGCATATTTCACGCATGAGTGATTAAAGCAATTTGAAGGAAGGAAACCAAAAAGTAATTTGGCGGGCGGTATCTGAATTTCAAAGAAAAATTCATATTTCTAGAAAGTTCATTTTCTGTTCTTTCATATGATACCTCAATCAAGAAAAATGAGTCAGGAATAACAAAGTTATGTTTGTTTAAAGTAGCCCTTACATTTTCATAATTTTAACAAACGAATTCGTTTTCACTGGGTGCCTGCCGTAGCAAAAAGCAGATTTGACAAAAGACTTAACTCCGTTTCGTTGACAATCAGCCATGCATGAAGACTCTCGTATACGGCTGATTGTCAACGAAACGGAGTTAAGTCTTTTGTTAATTTCGTTTATTGATACGGCAGGCAGCCAGTGAAAATGAATTCGTTTAATACAATTATGGAAATGCGAGCACTACTTTAAACAAACAGAACTTTGTCATTCCTCGCTCATTTTTCCTGATTGAGGTGTCATATGAAAGGGCAGAAATGTGAATTCAGATACCGTCCGCCAAATGTCTTTTTGGTTTCCTTCCTTCAAATTGCTTTTAATCACTCATGCGTGAAATATGCCTGAGTAGCATCACATGAAAGAGGAGTATCTAAGCTTTTCAAATATGTATCATTCATTAATTACAGTTGTGATTAAGTTATGATAGAACATCGATACTTCTCGGCTTCGTTTTTTCTGGGACGCACTGTATATGCACAGTGTCATGTTTCCCCGTCTGTTTCTGAAACTAAATCTTTTTGCTTTGTATCAATGTCTGCCGTGCCTGCAATATCGATTGAATCGTAACAGCCGCTAATTATATATTCACTGTAACGTAAATAGTGATCATAACATAGGATTCGAATGGGGTTAAATTTTAACTAGGATTTTGTATCAATATGGATCCTATTGGAGAAAAGGGAAGAGGGATCGTGGTACCTTTTTATTTCAAATGTACGCTAATTTACAGTTGAATAGAATTAGTAATTGGGGGATTTACAAATCTTTGGAATGATGAAACTTTAGACTTGTAAACGCCATTATCATGGCATACATGGCATAACGACCCATGATAATAAATATGGCGACAAAACCTATTGAATTACGAGTAAGGGATTCGTTGAATAATGATTCAAAATATTCCATAAAAATTAATGCTGGGAGAAATCATAGGCGTTGTCGGGTTTATCAAATGATGATGACCTTTTCTTTTCAGTTTGGAATTATTCACTCAATAGCACGATCAACGTTTTAATAATAAATTAAAAGCTTAAATTGAATTTCTCTTAAGAATAACGTTTAAAGCTTCATCCCTTAAAGGTAATACAAAGTTTTGGGAAATTTTGAAAATTGGGTGGATAGTGAATCTTTAAAATTTTGATATATTTGGATGCCCCTGTGGATGTATTATAAGCAGTAAAAAAATTAGCCCCTAAAACATTTCTGTTTTCGAGAAAAATTGAATATAAAAATTTACCGGTGCTCCCGGTAAATCGTGATAAATTTCAAATAGCGCCTATGGCCGTACAATGGTAGCTGCGACCATGAAAATCTCAGAATATGTAGTTGGGATATATAATTTCCAAACGGGAATAGCTAATCAGTCGATTTTAGTCAAGAAACATTGTTTCATAGCTAAATTAATATCTTGACCTTGAGAGGGAGATATACAACATAAAGAGTTTATTATTTATAATTTCATAACTTTAGACTCGATTTCAACCGCGACAACGATCAATGTATATTGTAGGAACGCATATGCTTCTAATATGTTAATTTGAACCAAATTTATGACCCCATACCAAAACTTTGTAATACCTTTAAGATCTCTTTTGATTTGAGTTAAACTTTAGCCTCCATCCAGTTTAGAGAGTAGAAGATATCGAAACAAAAAGTTAAATTCAAACATGCACCATTCGTAAAACTTAGACTGGTATTCCATTCAAAACGTTTTTGTGCTTGAACAAATCTGTAAGCTTGGCAATAAGAAAAAAGTATGTTTCTTTGTTTTCCACAGCCTCTGATGCACAGGACTGCACTTTCATAGATGATTACTGTGGGTACACCAATGGCGGGGGAGGACAACTACAGTGGCTGAGGGTGGAGAACCCAACAGACACAGGTATGACGTCATCTAAAAATAACTTTATGTAAACTTTGAGGTGTGCCTACCAAAGCATACTTGAACTTTGACATAATAGAAATTGATTACGAAACGAGATTAATATGCAAAGGTCGGACTCACTATACAGAGAGAGAATGTGATGAGTGAAAACAAACCAGAATTTCTAGTCTAAAAGGGCTGTTAAGGAAAGGAGGGGAATTCCTGGTTGACCAAAACTCTACGAGAGGGACAGATTCGGCTTCTGTTTTAAAGTCCATCGCTCACAATTTGATCCCATTTTGGAAGAATTCGCAATCCCATTTGATACGAACATTCAAATATGTAAAATTAAATGACCGAGGATCTGAACAATTTAATTAATACATTAATTAATTAACAGTTTACACTGTAGCCTCCTACATTAAAGATTAGCTTGATTTCTGTAAATATAGAAAGTAAATGTAAAACAAATAATACTTAAATAATAATAATAATAGTGTGTTCTTATATAACGCTCATGTCAGTCAGATTTGACCCTCCTGGCGCTCCCGATTATTACCCTGGCTTTAGCACGGCTGCCATACGGCGCTCTAGCATTTCAAGGAATAAATTTCTACCAGGTGCCCATTTACTTCACCTGTGTGGCATGTGGCAAAGGTAGATCAATGTCTTGCCAAAGGACATTAGAGCGGTGGCGGGACTAGAACCGCGGACCTTGTGATCGACAGTCCGGCGACGTATCCACTCGTCCACAACACCTCTAAAGCATAATATTATATGAAACGCAGAAATGAGGTATCTTTCAGTTCAAATTACCAAACGTAAAAGAATGACGTGCAGATCTAAAAATAAACAAAAATAACATAGAGTAATAGATGTCAACCATATATCTTGTAAAACTTCTGACTCATGTTGTGAAAATGTTTTGTTGAAAAGGTTATTAATTCATTTCCCCCCATTTCCGCAGTTCCTAATTATGCGTTCGTCGACTTAACTGCCACTGGGCGTACCCTACTGGCGACACTCACCAGCCCCGCCCTGACCAAACAGACTGGTGTCAGCTACCGCTTTAGTTTCGACTACCGAGTCACGGGAGACCACACCCTACACGTTAGGGCCTCGGGAGCCGGTGGAGGGGGTTGGGAGCATACCGGCTATACCAACGGTTGGGAGAATGCGATGCTGGTGTTGGCACCACCGACGGATACATTCAATGTAAGTTGCTACAAGGAATTTATCAGAGGGCTGAGGTACAGTGAATATTGGGACACCAAGTGATAACATGGAAGGATTGTTATTCTCAGGGAATATAAAAAAAAAGAAGTCATTATCAACTTCTTGCATGATGTTGGCTGACGAACATGTATTAGTCCAGAACACATCTCAACCAACACGACCAATGCAATATTTTTCTTTCTTTATCGAAATAGTTCATTTCAGTCAGTCTCCCTATAAACCAATTTTAACGAATTATGTTTGCCTGTTCTCAATTAGTAAACTATAAATACGTTTACCCCAACAAGACCTGAACATGGTGCAACATCGAAATTTTACTTTAATAGTTTACGCTCCAAGTTCCATTTATTTCTTTTCATCACACATATTCATTATTCAGACAAAAAAAGTCGTGTCAAAACGATACAATTGGGTGTTTAATAATCTTACTGAATCAATGAAAATGGCATCGTAGTAATGTAATATTTCAGACAAGGGCCATAAAGGTGGAATATTTTAGTTTTACCCCAATTATGGAATTATTTCAAAAATTATTTAAAAATAATAGATCTAGATAATACTATTTTAGTATACATTCTCAGATTTTATTGAATAATAATTTGCCAATGTGTGTTTTGCGGGACTGCTAAAGCATGTGTATGCTACTATGCTTATCAACTAGGGGACCTATGCCCTTAAGTCATAAATGACAGTAATGAGGATTAATGCCTCACAAAAGGGCACTAAAATAGCACATCGACACGGTTTTGATCATGGGGCCTCACAGTTACGAGGCCATTGCTTTGTCACTGAACCATGACTGTACGCATGTGTGCCCATGCCTTGAGCCATAATGCATGGCCGTCCAGAGGATTTTTTATGTTGGGGACCGGGGTAAAATGCAATAAATTATTGAAAATTTATTGCATTTTTTTTTTAAATTTATGGAAACTGCCCCCTACCCTAGCCCCCGCTGCGTACATCCATGGTTCAGTGACAAAACAATGGCCTCGTAACTGTGAGGCCCCAGGATCAAAACCGTGGCGATGTGCTATATTAGTGCCTTTTTGTGGGGCATTAATCCTCATTACTATCATTTATGACTTAAGGGCATAGGTCCCCTAGTTAATAAGCATAGTAGCATACACATGCTTTAGCAGTCCCGCAAAACACACATTGGCAAATTATTATTCAATAAAATCTGAGAATGTCTACTATTATCTAGATCTATTATTTTTAAATAATTTTTTAAATAATTTCATAAATTGGGGTAAAACTAAAATATTCCACCTTTATGAGCGACAGTGTATATTTCCCGAATTTCTATTTCATGAAAATAATATAATGTCTCTTTCCTGTGGAAAGATATGACATTTATTTACTCACGACTCTATACAAAGGATTTATACGATTGTCATTCATGACAAATTAAGAAGAGTATTTATATTAAGGAAGAAAACAATCAGTACACAACACATTGAGAAATCCTGTATTTGACGTAACTTCAATAATTCTTGATTTACCTATCCTTCATTGCATTTTCGTTGTAACTCACTTCCCCCCATTCATTTTATTAGACCGATTCAATACCATGATGGACTTCCCCTTGAAAAAAAAAAATATTATCTGGACCTACATGTATAACGTATTTGTGCCATATGATCATAGACTTCCAGTCCTGATATCATGTGCAAAGAACTCGGTGCCTTCTTGTCGAAAAGTTTGGTCTATATGCACACCCCTTGATTCCGTTAAAGGTCAAACTCAAGTGCGTTCATTAGAGATTTTGTCATACTCTCTCTGGAAATATCTGGAGAGTGTTTCACAACGACTAAGGTCGACTGTTAGTTGGACTTAACTATGGCCAGCCGTTCATGCCACTGTTTCCTTTCACCATTTACTGGGATTGGTCTCTCAACGGACGTACAAATCGTGATCACAACTCTGCAGAATTTACATTTTTTGATAGTTCATTATTGAAGGAAAAAATATCATCTAAGGATAATAATGGTGAGAGCAACTAGTGGCATGAATGGCCTGCCAAAGTTAAATCCAACTTAAAAGTCGATCTTAGTCTTTGTGAAACACTCACATGGTATGGAATGTCATTAGAGATATCAGTCGCCTTTACAATCAGAGGCGGTTCTCCCGGGGGGCAGGGGGGGGGGGGGGCACAGTGCCCCACTTTTTCAGATACCCCAAAAGTGCCCCTTTTTACATAGGAAAAGTGCCCCTTTTATTTTGTAAGAAGTGCCCCTTTTACATAGGAAAAGTGCCCCTTTTACTTTGACAAGTGCCCCTATTACTAAATAACAGTGCCCCTTCCCCCCTTTTCACCTCTGACGAGTGCCCTTTTTATTTTTGACACGTGCCCCTTTTCCTTCGACATATTCCCATTTTCCTTTGCAATAAGTGTCCATTTTCCATTCTCATAAATCTTGAAATTATCTTTAATAAGTGCCCTTTTTAATCTCTAGTAAGTGCCTCTTTTCAGGTACGAGAAGTGCCCCTTTTCACTTTTGATAAGTGCCCCCTTCACCTCTGATAATTGCCCTATTTAAAACTGAGAGGTGCTCCTTTACTTTGACAACTGCCCCCTTTTTCCTTTGTAAGAAGTGCCCCTTCTCCTTTTAATAACTACCCCTTTTTTAAACTCGGATGAGCACACCTTTAATTTTAACATGTGCCCCTTATATTTTCTAATAAGTGCCCCTTTTCCTTATGATAAGTGCCCCCATTAAAAAGAGAGAGCTCCTTCTCCTTCTCATAACTACCGCTTTCCCTTTCTAATAAGTGCCCCTTTTCCTTATGATAAGTGCCCCCATTAAAAAGAAAAAGCTCCCTCCCCTTCTCATAACGGCCCTTTTTTAAATTTGAACGGTGCCCCCTTTTCATTCAACAAATGCACATTTTCCTTTATTATAAGTGCCCCTTTTACATTTTCATAAGTGCCCCTTTTCATATCTGGTCAGTGCCTCTTTTCACCTCTGATAATTCCCTTTTTAATAATGATACGTGCCCCTTTTCCTTTCTAATAAGGGACCTGTCCCCTTTTCACCTCTTATAAATGCCCCTATCAAAATCTGATGGGTGCCCTTTTTCCGTCAACAAATGCCTATTTCCCATTTTCGTAAACGCCTCTTTTTCATCAGGTGAGTGCCTCTTTTCAGGAGAAAAAAATGCCTCATGTTCACCTCTTATAATTATCCTTTGTACTTTGACACGTGCTCCTTTTCTTTTCTAATAAGTGTCTTATCCCTTTCGATAATTGTCCCCTTTTCATGAAATCATTAAACATGCCCCTTATTTAAAGCGACTAGTAGTAGTAGTATTTATTTTCGTATAAAAAACATAGTAAAAATGCATAAAATACGATGGATAGCCCACATTCAGCTAACCCGACATGGGAAAGCTGGTCTTCCGTGGGGTCCGGAACAATTACATAAACAAAACAGAACATAAATACATTATTATGAACAACGGTAAATACATTTTGAAGAAAGAAAACAAAAAGAAGTAATATAAAATAAAGGGAAAAAAAAAAAAAAAAAAAAAAAAAAAAAAAAAACATTTCATAAAAAACAAAAGTAATCATAACAAAATAAGGAGGGGGACCATGTGCTACTGTAACAGTTCTGCAATCTTAGATTTGAATGTATTAACACTAGGGGAAGATTTGATATGAGGAGAAAGTGTGTTGTAGGCCTTTGCGTTTCTATACTTGAATGATCTTTTGAGGTAATTTGTTCTCGGTTTGGGTAATTTTAAGACTAAGAGCTATTTCCCCCAAATTTCCCCCAAAGTTCGCTCGCTGCGCTCGCTCGCATTTAAAGATGATATAATGATGTTAGTTATCAAAGGTCTTTTCAGTCTTCCGTTATGAGAATGTGCTTATAACCCCATCACGATTGGCTTTTTTCCTCTTTATAAGATGTAAGTTTTCGCACTGCGACCTCGCAGATCTTTAAAAATTTTCTCGCTCGCTTCCCTCGCTCGTAAATGCATATTCAGACATCCCACCCAACTGTAAAGTATGATGCTTAAGCGATATCTTGTATGATGTATGAAGAGAAACAAATATTGAAATCATCCCTGATAATGTAATCACAATGCAGGGGTATGTACCAATGTCTAAAAAAATGTATATTTTCGCTTTGAGATTTCCCACTGTAGGTGCCCTTTTTTCTTCAGAAAGTGCCCTATTTTTGTTGGTGCCCCCCCCCCCCCACTTTGGAAGTCGCTCGACCGCCCCTGTTTACAATCCTATAACGTGTCTGAAGATTTCATAAAATTTGAATGAAAATTGCATGTTTGATAATTTTCTTTTTTTAATGTGATATTCAATTCGGACGCTTGAAAGTGTTTATTTTAGTTTGTGTTGCCTCTCTTGACTCGGTGTTGCAAATAACCTACTATCTTTAAATAAAACAAAACTCTGGAATGATTGAATGGCTAAGCATGCCCTTCGCTCTTTACATTAAAGATAAGCTTGAGTTCTGGTAAATATAGACAGAAAAAAAGATCTCACAGAATCCAACAAAACTTACACTGAATGTTCAAGGTTACAAATAAATGACATGTGCAAAACGATTTTGGTAGAAAATGTATAGGGGCTGAGTAATGAGCATAGAACAAAGAAAATCAAGGTAAGTACGCCCGACACCATGTGCTTAACACAGGTCCCTATGTGCAAATGAAAGTTGTGGTATTTATTGAAGACGATTCCTAGTAACTTTTTGTGAAGTTGTTCTTCATTTACTGGTTCAAACAATCAATTTAATGCAGGGTAAAGAATCCAGAATGAACTATAGCCATGCTCTCTCGACATACGATGCCCATACGAGAGCTCAAGATTAGCTTTAATTTTAGTCGCTGCATGACAATCACCTATTCTTTTAATTCTGTATCTTCTTCTATTTCATATGAATAAAACTTTGGCTGTGCTGAGTTAAACTATTTGCAATAAGTCGTCTTTTGATTTTCTAATGTTCTTTTACGCAGATTCTGATATTTGCCAACATTGGATCATTGACAGCTACATCACGAGTTCAGATTTCCAATCTCATATTAAATACTGGTGGGTATGCGTTTTTTTAACCAACTTTAATTAATTAATTTATTTGTTCATTTATTCATTTATTCATTTATTCATTTGTTCATTTATTCATTAATTTATTTAGTCATACATTCATTTATTAATTAATCATTATTTTTTTTTATTTTGAGAGGCCTATATCAGAAATAACATGCATTGGAACACCGGATCGCGAAAGATATGTACATGTATAGGATGAGGGAACGAGGCGAGACTCCGTACATGTACAAAATTTAAAAGATTCTGAGCCAAGTCAGCCAACTACCCCCTTGCACTACTGCCGGCCAGTCAACTACCCCCCCCTCCCCCACAATGACGCCCAGTAAGTATGGTAAGGGGAAGTATTTGCTTTGGTATTTGCTTTGAAATTCACTAAATATTAATTGTTTTCTATTACTTTTACAGCCAATGACAACTGCGACCCATCGCCTTGCCTGAATGACGGTGAATGCTTTGATATAGGATCGGCAACTTGTACGTGCATCAATGGATACAATGGAGATACATGTGAGATCGCTCCCATCGCCCCCACTACAGGTACACCATCTTAATTCGTGATGTAGCGTGGGCAAGGCTATGGAGGGGGCAGTGGCATCAGTGGGGGAGGGGGCGGAGTGGGGGAAGGGGTTCATGGTTTTACTAGGTGGATAATATGTAGGACAGCAATTGGAGGGTATGTGCAGTTGGTTCTCTTCCAATCTTGTATTTATGTCTGTTTTTCTTCTTTTAGTACTTCTTTTCTCGCTGTTTAATTAGCTGGGGGCACGGGAAAAATAAATACATGGCATGTATTTATATTTTGAATTTCATAATTTAAATTTACGACTTGCCATATTAATGTAAGGTTGCTTCACCGTTTGGCTTCTCATTAAGAAAAAACATTGTATGCGTAATGTGGATGTGCTTGTGTGTGGGTTGGTGGGGGTTTTCTATTCAATATTGGACAGATTATTTGTTTTATTAGGCCCCAAATCCCTTAATGACACAATTGTTCATTTTTCCTCTCTTTTTCTAATTATTCACCTCCTTTCCTTTTTATATTTGTCTCGGGTTTCACAGATTCTGTAATTGTGTTGCACACTGGACAACAATAATTTTGAGGATTTCGAGGATTCGAGGAGAGAGAAAGGGACTTTCGTCGACCCTCCTTCACATTTTCTCTATATTCTTTCTGTTCTTTACTGACATGACAATCCTTCCATCCGATTAGTCATCATGCAGAATAAAAGAAAAGACTGCCAATACCCGGAGTATACCTAAAGTCCACCTTAATTATATTTAAAAAAGTGTTTTCATCATTTTCAACTTTTTTTAAATATAATTTTTTCTTCTTTCGCAGCTCCACCACCAACAACTGCACTTGTTCCCACAACACCAGAGGCAACGACTGCTACCTTGACAACCGAAGGGCCCACAACATTCGACCCCACCACCGTGGACCCCATCACAGACGAGGTCACCACAGAGGAACCCACCACAGTAGACCCCACTACAGTCAATCCTACCACCTTCAATCCTGACACAGTTGATGCTACCACATCAGACGCTACTGAAGAAATGATAACTGAAGAAATGATAACGACCGATAATCCAACAACGATTGAAGCAACCACCCAGGACGCCAGCACAGCCCAGTTGACGACAATGAATCCAGCAACAGATGAACAGTCAACAGAAGGTGTAACTACAGTGGAAGCACCGACGGACACCGTAACGACCGTTGAAATGACTTCTCAGATTACTTTCACAGACAGTGGAATAACGGAAGATGTATCTACTGTTCAGATGACAACGGCATCCTTCGAAACTGGTCCTACAACGAGCGACCAGGAGACTGGACCAACAACCACAGGGGAAATGACCAGCGTAGCTTTTCAGACAACAGAGGACGCAACCGAGGCAACGGCAACTACAGATGAATCAACAGATACAGAGCTCCCGGGTACTACTGGAAATACAGAGCCGACGGACCTGATAACAACCGGTGTCACAACCTCAACAACCGATGACTTAACCGAAGGTCCCGAGACAACAAAACCGCAAGGAACAGACAAAAGTACACAGAGGACCGAAGGGGAATTGGCGACGACGGGCCCTTCCACAACGTCGCCCGCTGAGCAAGGGGGTGGCAGTGGGCTTACGGATGCTACCACAGGTCTCATTATAGGTCTTAGTCTAACCTTTGCACTTCTTCTCATTCTTCTCGTTTTTACTCTTGTTTACTACTGCACCCATCGCGACCGATATGGCGTCTCAGATGAACCAATGGAAAACGGGGCTGCTACACCGATGGCCACCATGAATGGATCATCACGTAATGCAGAGGCCTATGAGAATGTCACCGCTCCTACACCATCTACAGAAAGATCAACTCAAACTTCGCTCAGTGCAATCAATGTGTAGTAGTACAAGTACCATACAACGAAGCGTACATTATTATCAGCATGCAAGTCATATTTTAATAAGCGCTCCAAACGCATGCACTCGAACACACACTTGCACATGCACATACATAAGAACGTAAATAAAACGTTTCACAAAAGACAAACACTTACATAATATACACATTTACATATGACGCATTTCATGTCATGCCTGCAGTATGAAGAATTATTTACATCATTACGTGGCTGTTATAATTTTTTAGTATCTGATTATACTATATTTTATAGGTTTCGCCACCCATAGAGGTTCTTTTCCTGAGGCCCCCATCACGTTCCAGCTGAAGCTTAAGATGGCGGTCTCCTTTATTTTTCAATTTTTAATTGATTTGCCAACTGTATTTTTAGAAAGTTATAATTATCTAATTGAATGATATTATGATATGGTTATGTATGTACTTGTATTTTAAATTTAATTCATTACATATATCTACCTAGTTTGTATATAACATGTACCGAGTTTTCATATTGTTGAAAAATGCAGAAATATAATGAAACAAACCAATCTTTTCTATCATCCAAGATAATCTCTATATCATATTTTGACTTCTGGGTTTGGAGGACATTGCATAAATCTCGATGTCGCGTTAAAACCCGCTACGTAATGTTGAACGTTGGTGCCTTTTCAAGTATTTTTTAACTTTTTGTAATACCACGAAATGAATTGGTAATTGTCAAGATTACACATAAATGGTACCACCTAGCCGATTTTGGTAGAAAATGTATAATAGCTTAGATGAAATATATAGCAATCGAACCAGTTTTTCAGTGAATATGATTTCCAGCGAGTTTCGTTTTCTTCTTAAACACTCTTTAGTTTGAAAGTCTAAGTTGCATGATAACGAGAAGTAAAAACAACCAACAAACTATAACGCATTTAATTTGTAATTTAATGATGTCTTATATTTTGAACATGTTAAAGAGCAACTGTACTTAATCACTTATAAATCATGTCGCAAAATACCAATCCATGCTTAGTACATTGTTCATATTCTGCAAATGGCATGCCCGGGATAGTTATTTATCTTTCTTTTTGCCCGGGGACACCCGTATTCAATTTAAAAGTTTAAATATATTATCATCATAATGTCATTTTTATTAAGTGTAGCTTATGAATTTTATTTGTAATGTTTGTTCATGAGAACCGAAACAATTTGTGAAATTGATCTTGGTTATTGCTTGTTTTGGATAGAGACAAACAACTTGACGATTTAGCTCACTCATTGTAAGGTGACTGGATAACTGTTAAAAACAACAACATCCATATGACCCAAACCAGTGTCTGAATAGTATACATAGGTAAACAAAGATATTGGAATGGCGATCTTTTAAAGTTTTACAAATGATGTAAATACATAAAAAATTTAACTTCCCCTTTATCTTTTTTCTTCTAAAGTAGCCTTGTTATTTTACTAATCGTTGACATGTAACGTGTCAATTGTTTGTGTTGCACAGTGCTCGAAGATATATTGTATGTTGTTAGAGGTAATTTTTAAGTCTTTTATATTATACAAGAAATTTATTTGGAGCGCAGTTATAACCAATCCTATTTTTCTACCTTGTACTTCATTGTTACAATTCTAAAGAGCTGAATAATATTGTCAAATAGGTCAAATGTGGATTATTTCATTTAGTATGTTTAGTATTGTATCCTGGGTAACGAAGGGGCACGCACATTTGTAATTTAATTAAAATGTTCCTGACATTTATGCTCAAACGGATTATCTTGATACCATTTGGCAATTGCATACCACGTCATGTTGGGAAATGCGTATCCCAAGATGGGAACATACATTCCTAGTTTGGGATTACACTATACAATGAGGACATTAATTAATCAAAATCTTGCTCAAGTATTTCTAAAATTGTATAGGAGAGCTCGTTCATGCAGAATTAGTGAGCAACATAAATGACGATACTGAAAACGATTAGATTGAAAATATGTACTTTATTAATTTCCTTAATTCACGATATACAAACATTTGGTGAAAAATGTAAATATTTATCATAAAACACACATATCGAAAAGGCGAAAAGGTCAAGCACTCGTAAAAAACGACGTGTTCGAGAATTTGTTTACCTAAACTAATTCCTACACCCTACAATACATCTGATGTAGGCCTACATGTATATACGTAGCTTAATCGAAAAACATTTTGTAAATAGCTGAAGTAGTTGTTTTATACATGTATTGATATTATCAGTTTCATTAACACTTCATGGCGTTTTGCCAAAGATTACAATACTAATGTGTTAAGACAAGAAAAATTGTGTCATGCAATGTTTCGATAATTTACATTTTATTCACACAATTATGTGCCGGAGAAGGAAGAATATGAAAGTTTATGTTGGCTGAATGCACACTTTATCAACGTCAAGAAGTTGAGTTAAAACATATTTATAAAAGATAGACGCACATTTATAGTATTACAACGATTTTATTCAAATCATTAAAAACCCAAAATGGTTTTCCGAAGCAACTTTGACAAACTTATATGATTTACAAATTTCAGATACGTGCAATTTACACGTCATTATAATAATGAACGAAGAAGAAGAAGAAGAAGAAGAAGAAAAAGAAGCAGAAGAAGAAGAAGCAGAAGAAGAAGAAGAAGTAGAAGAAGAAGAAGAAGAAGAAGAAGAAGAAGAAGAAAAAGAAGAAGAATAGAGTTATTTATGCCCTGAGCAAAATAATGTTTGCTCAGGGCACAGGACACGTAGGACTCAATGAGAAATTCTTATCTCAGATAAATATTTGTAAAGTTATGATAAATGGATAAGTCTGTAAATACCAACGGTGATAATAAGAGACAAATTAAAATAAAGTCGTAAATAGAAGCAGGATTGAGTGTAGCACACTGGTGTGTAGCTCCTCACCTCAGTTCCTGATATTTGTTGAATTTTGTTATGTCTTAGTTGTATTTGTTGAAAATGAACTTAATAATATGATTTATTGAGACATCAAGAACCTGCAGGACCAAAGATGTGAATTTCATGAACTGCTCCAGCAAGAAAATTGGAGAGAAACTCTACCATGGAAGGTCTAATTTTGGCATGAGAGAATCCATGATACGGTATGTACACGTATACCACAGCCTTTTTATATTCAACCAGCCGTGAAGTGCAGCACCTACCAGCCCATTGTGCTACACAAAGGGAGCTTTGATCCCTTACAATGATGTTTTACAAAACACTCTCACTGCTGTGTATGCTAACTCTATGCAGTGTAGGGAATGGGAGTGAATATGGAGAATCACACTATGATGGTGCCTCTCTATTCAAAATCAAAACCTGGAAATCTCACAAGTACTGTGGGAAAAGACTGTGTTATTATTCCAACTCCAATGCATCATTTCAGTTACTGTTGTTACAAGCTGGAGACGTCAGCCCAAACCCTGGCCCAAATGAAAACACAAATGTTGAGCAAATAGATGCTTCGCGGGGGCTTGGACATGACCTATTATCAGAAGACACATCCTATGTATACGACGGGGCATCCCTGTTGGCACTCAACACAGTTCAGCTACAACAACAGCGACTCAACACTACACTATGGAGGACATTATCAGACCTCGGTATATCTCGCAGAAAGAAAACAAGACGCAGCAGACGACTTGGGTCAAGAAGGATTTACCATGAACACCTACCATTAAACTTTGATCCCTGCAGTTTGCATCAACCTCTGGCAGAAGGTGACATCTCAGATAGTAACAGCGCAACACAGGACAATACTTACCCGATCAACGTGACAACCAGAGGGCTTCGAGTTGCTCACCTGAACATCCACAGTCTGCTCAATAAATACGATCATCTGAAGGAAAAACTGGTGAGGAAACCCTTCGATGTCTTAACATTTTCAGAAACCTTGTTAGATGGGACGGTTACAGATGGGGAACTTCAACTTGACGGCTACTCATTGGAAAGGGTGGATCGCAATCGCAGAGGCGGGGGTGTCGCTGTGTTTATATCTCATTCCCTAGCATATACACGTAAACATGATTTAGAACTGGACGGGTTAGAAGCTCTATGGATTGAGATTAAACTACAAAACTCTACTACAATACTGATAGGTACTTTTTATAGGCCACCCAATGCTGATGCAGTATATCAAGGACTTATAGAGGACTCCATCAATAGAGCAATGAGTTTGGATAGAGAACTATATATTCTAGGTGATTTCAACTGTGATATGCTTCGTAAAGAAAAATCAAAGTTAATTCTGTCACTCTGTAGGACCCATAAGTTGAAACAGGTTATCCAGCATGCAACTAGAATTACTGAAACAAGTACAAGTCTGATTGATATTGTTCTAACTAATACCTTTTACAATATTCGAGAGAGTTGTGTTCTGTCTGAAGGGCTGAGTGACCATAGCCTTGTGTACTTTGTAAGGAAATTACAAAGGCCTAAGTTTGAACCTAAAACTATAATTTTCCGCTCTTTTAAGAGATTTAACATACAACACTTTTTGGAAGATCTTAATAGCTCCCAACTAGGAAAGTATCTTGAAGGTCAAGATTTCAACTGTATGTGGGTGGCATGGAAACGGGAGTTTGTAAATTCTTGTGATAGAAATGCCCCCGTAGTAAAAATGAAAGCAAGAGGGCAGAAGACACCCTGGGTTACTGACGAGTATATTCGATTGTCCTACGAAAGGGATAAGTTAAAAAGAAGGGCTGAAGTTAGTGGGTTGAGAATTCATTGGCAACAATTCCGTTTTTGTAGGAATCATATCAATAATTATAGACACGCTCTAAAGAAAGATTATTATGTGACAAATATCATTGAACATAAACGTAACCCTACTCAGCTGTGGAAAATCTTGAAAGGTCTTAGCGGCAGGAATGCCCAATCTTCTGTTGACAAACTTAGAGTAAATGATGAATATGTTCATGAACCTCTCAAAATAGCGAACAAACTCAATCATTCATTTGCAAATTTTGGTGTTATACCATCGGGCGCTCCCAAGATTTCTGATAATGGTAATTTGCATCAAGTTTTTTGCAACCATACATTTGATTTTGCGGAAATTGATTCCCAGCGTGTACTAGAGATTCTGAAAACGCTGGATATTAAAAAGGCAGTAGGTATTGATGGATTGGACACTAAATTACTTAAAGAAGCTGCTCCAATTGTATCGGAACAATTAACTCGGATGTTTAATTTTTCTCTTCGGACAGGTCAGATACCAAATGAATGGAAGACTGCTAAAGTCACTCCAATCCATAAAGGTGGTGACAAACAAGATCCAAATAATTATCGCCCGATATCGATTATTCCCATTGTAATGAAGGTTCTCGAAAGAGTGGTTCATGATCAACTTCATGCCCATTTTAGTGATCACAGTTTATTTGTTAAGCAACAATCTGGGTTTAGGAAAAACCATTCCACAAATACTGTACTCACCCATTTTTCTGATTATCTGTTGAAGCAAATAGACAGTGGCCGGTTGACAGGTGTTGTGTACCTCGACCTAAAGAAAGCCTTCGACTCAGTTGATCACGAAATATTGTTAAAGAAACTTCCTTTGTATGGAGTTAAAGACAGTGAACTTACTTGGATTAAATCGTATTTATCCGGAAGAACCCAACGTACATCTGTCAAAGGGACCTTGTCTGACATTACTAATGTCAGAACTGGCGTTCCGCAAGGCTCGATCATCGGGCCCCTTCTTTTTTCGGTAATGGTAAATGATTTACCAGGGATTGTTGAAAAGTGCCACATTATGATGTACGCCGACGATACAATATTGTACTACAGTGGGAAAGATATTAAAGACATTGAATATGTACTGAATAAGGAGCTTGAGATAGTCAATAAATGGCTGACACAAAATCATCTCAGGTTGAATTTATCAAAAACGCAATATATGGTTTTTGGCTCCCGTAGGAAACTTACAAATTGTGGTGATATAAATCTGGCTGTTGACAACCATGAGCTGGAAAGAGTAAATGCTTATAAATATCTTGGGGTTTGGATGGATGAGACATTAACCTGGCAAAAACATATTGAAGAAACAATGAAAAAGATTGGTTCCCGACTTGCACTCTTTGGTAGACTCCGAAAATACCTCACGGTTGACAGCTCTAAAGTCTTAGCTAACTCACTTATATTACCTTACTTAGACTACTGTAGCAATTCATGGTCCACATGTGCACAATATTTGAAAGACGGTTTAATGAGACAACACAAGAAAATGGCCCGGTTGATCTTAAAAGTCAATTATTCTACTCCCATTGAACAGGCATATAACAAATTAAAATGGGTTTCAATTGAAGAAAGGTGGCAATTCCATAAATGCAAAACAGTGCACAGTGTACTCCGCGGGGAAGCACCAGTTTACCTCATTGAACTTTTTGTACGTTCAGAAAGTATACATTCACACCGGACAAGAAATGCAGTGCACAATGGTGTTGTGGTGCCACTTGTCCGCACACAGGCTGGTAAAAAAGCCTTTTCCCATTGTGCTTCCGTTCTCTGGAATCGGCTGGACAGTGGTATTCGGGGCGCTGTTTCTAGGCAGTCCTTCGCTACCTCATATTGGAGAATTAGAAATCAGTAGATGGTTTGGTATGAAGACAAACACATCAACAAACAAACAAAAACAAAACAAAAAAAATTCAATATGGGGTGGCGAGGGAGAGTAGTGTTTGGAGGTAGTGCCTCGGACCCTGCTGTCCAGTTGGTTCCGGCAAGCGGAGGCATTGTGGGAGCCTTATAGTTTTGTTGTTGTTGTTGTTGTTGTTTTCTTGTTTTTTTTTTTTTTTTCTTAAAAGTTTAATATCTCGTGCAGGTCTGATGTCTTAGTAATATTTGTTGTTTTGTATTCATTTATATGTTTGTAATTTTTGTTGTACTATTGCAGGGCCCCCGAGTATAACAGTGTTTTACTCACTGATGGGGTTACCCTGGGTAAATAAAACAAAATAAATAAATAAATAAAGCATCTTTGAAATAAAAAGCCAATTTCTTCAGTATAAATACAACATTGTTTAATCCTACTTTGTTTATTGGTAACATATTTATGTTAAACGAGGAAATTATTGGGATTTAATATGTGGACCCTTTTTCATATTTTGTAAAGCTTACCGTAAATTGATATACCAGTTACGAAGGTTAAACTGCACTCCTTCATTCCTTATCGAAATTGTTGGGTAATATTATTTGTACATTATACACTGTGAACTAGGGGTATGCGAACAGAACAAAACAATTGCTCGTCAATACAAATACAGAACACCATGTTAAATCACCATCACAAGTACTTGAATCTGAAGTACCAAAATTCATGAGCTAAACTAATATAAAAAGGTACTTCAACATTGATGAATGATTCAATTCAGGTTCCAACACTATCCTGTGCAATTGCATTATGTAAGTTAACTTAAAAAACAGCTTGCTTATCGAATACTCATTTTCATAATTGTTATTCCACCTATTGTTGGCTATTCTTAATCCGTTATCGTTATAAAACGAAAGGTGAGGAGAAAGAGAGCTGAAAGAGAGAGAGAGAGAGAAAGGGGCAGAAAGTAGGACACACGCACACACATACTAACACAGAGACTAAGAAAGAGAGACAGAGGGATAGATATAGAGACAGACAGACATCATGCAAACGATGCCTAACAACATTTCTGCATTTCATGTGAAAACCGACGTGATTTAATCATTAAAATCGTCATCATCATAATCGACATTAATATCTTTATCACCATTATCATCATCACTATCACCATTATAGTCTTCATCATCACCTCCATTATCATCAGCATCACTATTTTCATTATCATCATCAACATCGTTATCATTCCCCTCCTCATTCTCCTCCTCCTCATCATCACCATTATCATCATCATCAAAATCAGCCTCATTATTTTTAATTGTGGTGACTCTTTTAGTTTCTCCGAGGGTTCATGAAAGGAGGGTGGAAACTAGGCCAAAGTTCAACAAGAGCAACAATAAAGATTGTTAAATATTGGTCTCCAGGACATTCTTTCATAACTCGTTCCCCTTTATAATTTGGTTCTGGGCTCTTGGTCTGGGTCATTGGTCTGGTGAACCTTCAGTTAACTGGGAGTACTACTAGTACTCTCTCATATAATTATACACATGACTAAATTGAATTGAATTGAATTGCTATAACTCGGAATTTTATTTAATCGCTTGATGATGAACACTTTCATTAATAATTTTTTTTGTTGACATTCCTACCGTATTACTTAAGATTTTTTTCTCCTTCTTCGTTTCATTCTTTGTACACTATGTTAATTTTGAAAAATGTTATCATCATATTAATTAGAAATGTACCCTGAAGGGGATCATCGCTCATCAAATGCCATCATATTCAAATTATGATTAGACTGGTTGCTTACTAACAAACATTTATTGCTTTCTTAGCTGTCAGGTAAATAACTAACTACCACTATCACTTATGGCGGAAAGTGTGGAGCACACTTCCATGCACAATACCCATTCTTGTGTGCAGTGCATGTGATTAACAAGATTGAGTCGATTTATTTTTATTTGATCATTCCATATGCTTACAGTATACATTTATTCGTATGTAACACATAATTAATTTATCCTAATTGCTTTCTAGGAATGTCTTAACATGAATTAAACGTTTTGTTCAAAAGCAGTTGTTGTCTCTCTGTGTTCCTTTTCTAAAAGTGTTGTTTTTAAGTTTCCAGGAGTGCTTCACATTCTTGGTCGCCAACACCTAGTGGGTTTATGCGACGCGCATATGATGTCTTTTTCCGGAGCATGACGGAAATCACGACGATGATGATGCAAATAGTTGCCAAGGCAACCGTCACCATGATCCAGGGGTTTAAGTCCTGATGGAGAGCTGGATTCCCTGGAGTGATTAATGTGACATTTTTCGGGTGAACATTGTGATTCTTTGATCGTTGTCTGTCTCATGACTAGTTACAGTGTTAATTAAAATTATTTTTTATTTTGGATATCTCGAATTTGTACCAACCTGTTGCTATGCCTAATATCCTGATATTTATTATCATAAGCCTTTATTGATGCCCTGAAATAGTCTAATCATTCATACTTCGGAAATCAAAATAAATAAATAGATGTGAAGGAACCTGACACTTTAAAACCACGTGCTTTTTATTTCCTCTTCTATTTGCCTTTTAATTGGATCCGATTTTATCTCTTTATCTCGACCTCTGATGTAATTACCACAAACTATAATTTCAAAAGTGATTAAACTAAAATCTACATGTTCTAATAATGGGTATTCTAAGCTTTGTTTAATATTCAGTACTTTTCATATTTCAATTTTCCCATTATACTATACTATTTCAAGTATGAATGTCTCACTAGTAAAGTGTCGTCCGTCTCGAAAGAAAGCCTTTAACGAGAAGCAATTTTCTCTATTTCCGAAAAAAAACACGACTAAAAATATTATAACAATAATTAAAATATAGACTTGAAGAACCTTTTCATTTGTGTACACGCAAACAAGGAGAGCGTTCTTCCTAGTGAACCTATTACCCGGAGTGCACAACCACATAAACAATAATCACCTACAATGAGGCATATAGTGTAGATTAGATGTATTCCTTTTTTCTTTCCAAATTACAAAAAATTTACCTTCCGAATTGAACATGCCGTTCAGGGACGGGTCGAAATAAGAATTTCTTCTTAATCTTAAAGGTCCCTTGGTGATCCTCTCCTTGTCGAGACTGTATTTTTCTACGATGTCACGCCGATCACGGTTTCCGGAAGATCCGACGCAATCTGGGTCACACTCCGAGACTTCATTACCGGTGGTTGCCTGGCACACCAAAAGGTCGCAGTGGATATAAACCTTGAAAAGAGGGAAGAAAGTATCACGATCAAGAACTGTTGTAACTATCTTCAGTCCATGGTTAACATTACATAAACTTACCTCCTGAATGAAGTTTCACCAAACTTAGAAACGAGATAATGTCTCTATGGAGCCAGAAAGTCGTTATCTCTGTGCAAAATCATACAAGTTAATGCTCGTTTGGCTCTTATCTAACCCAGTCTACCCAGATCAGTTTCCTGTAAGTTTGACACTTGACTTTCTGTATTAAGCTCATACGAACAGGGGTACTCGTTACTCAGTTCCAGCACTACCCGAGCTTTGGTCAACACGCTACGTCACTCGCATTATTTGAGGAGTTGGTGTCCCTCCCGTCCAGGTTTTATGAGAATATTTTACTCCGTTCGGGTCATAGAATGACAACCCTAGAACATGACTACCAGGGCAAGATTCTAAGCCTCGAGATTAGAAGCCAAGGGGATGGGCACCTTTTGTAGAGCACCCATACATTATCCTTTTCATTGAGCGCTAGGCAGAAACCATCTACTAGGTTTCAGAAAACAAGCGACTTACCCTATTCCCCAGCTCGACGAACCGGAATGTATTTATAGTGACAGCCACAAAACCAGGAGCGCCATCATCGATGTGAGTCGACGTCTCTAAGGCACACCTGAATTATATAAATACATCATTTATTCATGTTAATATATACAACAACAAAAACAACATTAAAAAACAACAAACACTGATGCAAGTATGTGTAATTGTTTTTATCAGAATATAAGAGTGTCTGGATGTTGCTGCCAACGGAACTTGAGAGTAAACCGCTTAATTCAGGTTGATAACAAAAATGATTTCAAAATAATTAGTTTTATCTGAATATCACTCTCAATGTATAAGTGTTTACAAAATGCTTACAACAAAGTATTCTCGAAAGAAACATAAAATCACAAAGTTTTAGGCTTTTAGATGTATCATGCACATGTAGTATAACAAATCCTCTTGAATAATGTCCCGCCGATTGCTCTGAAATCTCACAACATGATATAGATTACAACTATGATAACTAAGATTTTGAAATGGTAATTGTGTCGTTAAGGGAACCCTGAGAGATTAAAGCTCCATAAATTAGGTACGACCGATTCATTGAAAACTACACTGTTACTAGAATATAAAATCAATCATTTGCTTATTAAAGATTGTGTGTGTTTTACATTTTGAAATAGCGTTTTTGGTTAAAATAAATGATGTAGAACGAGAGATCCTACAAAGAGCAGGATCTGGAAACATTAATGTTTTACACGCGAGCGAGGGGAGAAGATAAGCGAAGTCTGTAAGCATGTCAATAGAAATTAATTAAGTTCATAATGAAGGGATCTAAACCAAAATAATACTGATGGGGAGACTCCGGGAGGTGGTCTATACACACAGAGAAATAAAAGGTGTTCTTGGGAGTAAAACGAAAATGGAAAAGCTATTACACCTTTTAGGGGGTAAAACACGGAAATACGCAAGGGTGTATATTTGAGGGATGTAATTTTACACCCTATTTTAGTCAGACGAGCTCTGATTGGTCAGTGCATATGCGCATGCGCTACAGCAATGGCGCATCGTTTCAATATAGGTACTGCCAAATGAAGAAAAAATAGCATAATTCACATATTTTAGTCATGTTAGGGGAATTATCATGTTTCATTTGGGCATATTATTTGTGTGAAAGTTATCCGATCAAGAATAAGGGGTTGTACCGAAGGTTATATTTGATAATTTAATGAAATTAGCAGAAGTGTTGTTTTACCATCTACATGTAGTACATAATTGTCTTCTTATACATGTAACTAAAGGGAAGATCTTCGGTAGGCAGGATTGTGTATTTAGGTAACATTTGAACCGCAACGTCCAGCCATAAGTTAGTTCTTGTGTTGAGTTCACACTAATTGTTGTTTAGGTAAGCATTAAAGCCTTTCAACATATAACTCGACATTCTGGTCTGATTTCTTTAGAGCAGTGAAACGTAGACAAAAGGGTGAGAATCAGTGACTGTTAGGTGATTACGAAGCATGGATGATTGATTACTCGAAGGATGATCGATTGGTTGATGCTGTGCTTAAAAAAGGTTGTAGATTTACTCCCCACAGGGTGTGGAATCGATCATAGAGGGTATAAAATTAAACCCCACGGGTGTAAATTTGAACCCATTTTGCATGAAAATGGAACCAAAAGGTGTTAAAGGAGCACCATTGGGTGCAAATTTACACCTTCTTATGAACAAAAATAATTTACACCCTACATTGAGAAGTTAATTTACTCCCTGAGGGGTGTCACTTATGTGACAAGCAGTTACTCCCTATATGGAGTCAATTTACACCTACTCTTCTCTGTGTGTATAGACGCCTTCTTTTCTAGCCCTTAAGCATTTCCCTTCCCCTTCTTCTGTTTTGTATCGCATATTCTTTCCCTTTCCCACTATTCGATGGGGGAGGGGGAGGGGGAGCCCCGTGCCCCATCTGTAACTACGCCAGTGGAGCATAACCCTACCCATCTCGGATGATGGTCCACTGTTCATCGTCGTAGGAAGCAGATGGTGTGGCCACGCAGCTTCTGATTGACAGATCTAAGGCGCCATCTTGAGAAGGGACCGATGCACCGAAATACAGCTCCTCGTTCAGGTTCACATCCACAGGGTATTCGGAGTCGGCATACTTCTCCTCGAAATCGTCGTCTTTGAAGATATCCAGTGCGAATTGATAACGTCCCGTGGAAACCTCGGTATAATTCACTTGATAATTAGTCACCTGGTAGGATCGTAGTTCTACATGTTCGGATCGATTGTAGGAACAGTAGAAAGGTACAATGACCTCTTTGAGTCGAGTGATTGTGTCTTCACTCTCCCGAGCTACAGCGGTGTTGCTGTAAACGATGTGTTTATCGTCCTCCTGAAAATTGAAAGAGAAGAAAAACATTTCGGTTGCTTCTTCAGATCTTTGCACGGTCACTCATTTGCCACACGGGGACTTTTGCACAAAATAATGGACTCCACTTGACGAAAGGATTGCGTTGTACAACACAATAGCTTTCACATATTTCCATTTTTTTCCTTCTTGTTTAACTCTTTATGACAACCCTTTTTAACACCGGTATATATTAATCTCCCAAACGAAACAGTTAAATTACCACGATAACTGTGGTATATCTATCCCATGATAATTTCGATGTCAATTGGCACAGGGCGATTATTCGTGTGGCATCTAAGGACTTAAGTTCAGGTAAAAGTGACAAAAAAGCAAGCTTTCTCATTTTGTTGATATGATGAAAAACAGCTGAGGTGTTTGGACCGCACTGTCATGTCGCATGTTCGCGTAGTCCCATATACCCATTTCTGTAAGCAGTAGATCTGCGTTTCACCAACATTGATTTGACTTCCTATCAAATTGATGATTCCAAAAACTCACCTCATCCACATAGTCTAGTACTATATGATCGATCTTTCCGCATTGATTGCCGAATGTTTTCTTAAATATATCATCGCATGACCAGAAATCACCTTAACTTTAACAACTTTAATAGTTATGACAAGATATTTCATTTCAATCCCCACTGCACTACTTGTAGCTAATTGCTCCCTCTATAAATAAAACAATGCTTAAGCGGTGCTTGTTTGTCCCCATGATCCTCTTTTTCTTAATAATTGAGAGCTGAGTTGATGAGATAACCACCTGTCAGTGACCACGCTGGGAGGTCCAATCCCTCCTCGCCAAACTAGTGCAGACAGGCTTTAAGACACAAATTAATACATGCATTTGCCAGTTTATAATGAGAACCACTATTCGGACCAATTTGGAGACTGTAGAATGTGACTTGTGTTTTTCAGTGGATGCGATTTTACACAGTCTTCAATCCATTTTACCGGAGATGCATGCGGTAGCTTTTGCTATATCTCTATTGCAAGTCATTCACCACAGGTAATCTGGAGTACTACTAGTAATGACAGTAAATACGTCTCATAGAGTCCGAACCAACAACGCTAAATGTTTATACTATTAATCGTACCTTTGCAATGAGTTGAAAAATAAGGCAAATGATATAAGAAAGAGCTAGTCATTCCCATGTGCACAACACGACGTTGCATGGCAAAAAGTAAGTTGTATCTTTTAAGCAAATGTGATTTCAAGGAAGTTTTAGTTAATTTTCTACAACTTTGATTCATCGACCAACCAAGTACATGTACTTGATACATCTAATTGAAAATAATTAAAATGTAAGCATTAATGCCAGTTTTTCATGAAATAATTTCCATTGACAGAATTCAAGCGTGATTCTGAGACGTAATAGGTTATTGAAAAGTTTTGACTTCATGTGCCACTTATTATTCCAAATGATCAGGGACCGAGTATGTGTCTTAAGGATAGAGAACATCTGACATTTCCAACGCTTTTGTAAGTGGCAAAGCTCCTAAATTGACACTGAAACATTATCGTCCGTGTGCTGAAAACATTTTTTCTTTGTTTGTCAAATGTTTGGATTGCTGCTCATGAACAAATGAAGAAAGAAAAGGCGCCGCCCTTGATGACCATGTATTCTTAGACAGTTTTCCCCTCAACGAAACATAAGGAAAGCCGAAAACAAATGGTAATCGTGAGAAAAATATGAGCTGTATAAAAATAACTTCTTTTTTTTTCATAAAATAAAAGTAATGTGCTCTCAGAGGATATTGTGATTGCATTATTCCTTACATGCTTCACTGAGCATTATTGTTCTAAAAATGGCGTGTCAAAATCCATCCGTGCCAGATTTTGGTAACACATTGGAAACTTAAATATCCCATACGAACATGTGCAATCAATAATAAGTTACAAAAGATATGGGCGAATACTCATTTCTTGGATGACAGCCTCAGATTTCCCCCAAATCAGTGAATATCCCTCGAGCAATGAAAAAAAAGTCCGTTTATTGATCGAAAAGTATGCCCATCCTGAGAAGAATTAAAAGGATTATGATGGGTTATCTTCTGCGTTGCGTGCCAATTGGACCATACCTTTCCCCATCATCGAAATGCAAAGTTCCCTTTACTTTGATTCTTGTTGAAATATCACCTAATTGTCAACTTTGCCCTTTTAATAAGTTGCAATTCTGAAAAATGCTGAAATAAATGTGTGCATACAAATTGCAGACCCACCTACATGTACGTACAAATATGCCCCTTATACCCTGACCATGGGACACAATGTTATATCACAGTCCAGGGGCGTACGCAGGGGGGGGGGGGGTCTTGGGGTTCAACCCCCCCCTTTGGTATTTCAATGTATGTAAACCCCCCTAAAAAAACGTAAACCCCCCCCCCCCTTTTTTTTTTTTTTTTTTTTATAAAAAAAAAAAAAAAAAAAAAAAAAAATTATCCCCACGGCTAACCTAAATAAGGTGACCTTACCCCCCCCCGCCCCAACGAAGAAAAATGTCAAATTTTGGAACTTTGAGACCAAAAAAAAAAAAAAAAAGTGTCCGCTTACCCCCCCCCCCCCCGCTTACCCCCCCCCCCCCCTCCCCCCCTCCCCCCCCCCCCACTGAGCGACTTTTCGGCCGGCTGAGTCGTTGCGATTTTTTTTGACCTCCAAAAAAAAAAAAAAAAAAGTGTCCGCTTACCCCCCCCCCCCCCCCCCCCCCCCCACTGAGCGACTTTTCGGCCGGCGCGATTTTCAAATTTTCGGGAGCAAAATATTTTAACCCCCCCCCCCCCCTTGAAAAAATCCTGCGTACGCCCCTGTCGCAGTCGGTTTGAGACTCGTGAAATCACCTCGTGGGATATTCTCTTGTATCCCACTCAATAGTATCACCCCGACCAAAGCTTAATCTATCATACCGTTAATGCGTTATTGCAGGCAGTGAGGTTGGTTGTGATACTGATAAAGCGAGTATCTTCAGAGATCATTCCCGTGCAGTCTTTATCGCCTAGGAGAGAGAGGTCCTCCCCGCTCGTCACCCCACCGACGAGAGTGAGCGGGATCGTCAATGTCATGCTGAAATAACCACA
>JAVYIG010012319.1:0-54423 GCA_035222895.1 Strongylocentrotus droebachiensis | reverse complement strand
TCCTTCAATATTCATGACAAAGATAATCTGCCAAAGACTTTGTTGAAATTCAGTTCATTACTCATATTATCTTTTTCTTCCCATTTCATTGCAAAATTAATTTTTTGGACACTTCATTGAAGGATTAATATAATCTGTAGGGTAAATGAGTGGCAACTGGCACTACATAAAAGTGTGGACTAACTTAGCACGCGCTAACTTATTACGCGCTACCGGAATACCACCCAATCAGTTTAATTTTGGTGCATGAATTTTAGAAAATTCACTTACTGTACCACAAGCACGTATTTAGCAGCTATGCAGTTGTTGCTGTTTTACACAAAGTTGTGATTTATTCCTCTATCTCTATTTAGTGGCCTGCATACATTTCTCTGATGTAGAAGGACTTCATGGAAATCAAAGTGGAGCCAAAGGTATGTTTGTTACTTTTATGAAGCAAATTGTCATGAATCAGGAAAAATGCTGCTGTTCAGCTGTCCATGGTCAAATTTTACTGATTAAGATGTCAAATTTAAGAAAACATAATATACTACAATGTGAGTATATCTGTGATTAAATCTAGACATACTGATTGCAACAATATTTTTGAGTCGAATCTGGGTTCCCTTTTTATTAACTCTACCCCCCCCCCCCCCCCCCACTCAAAATTGCTGTCGGCAGAAAAAAACAGAGAGGGAAGAGGAAAGAGAGAAGGAGAAAAGAGAAAGGTGAAGGAAAAGAGAAAATAAAACAAAAAGAAGTGAAGGATGGGAAAAGGGAGAGACATGAAAAAACGGAAAACTTGCCAATTTTTGGAAAGTGAATATTCGGGCAAAAGGCCATCAATGATGGGCGAACTATCTTTCATCACGTGATTACTTTTGACCAATCGTAGTGCAAGACTCTTTGTATGTGGAATATAATGTAAAATATTCAGGCTATCATTTAATAAGTCCTTATATTATCCCACAGAAATGTGGGTCAGCTACTTGAATTAATAAATGTGCTCATATACAGGAGGGCCAAAGTTTTAATCAAGCAGCCTTCACATTCATTAAACCTCATTTAATGTTCAACTGTTTTCCTATTTTGTTGTTTTGCCTGTCTATAGTGCCTCTTTCAGACAGTGAAGATGCAGAGGCGTTACATTTGGGAAGAACTAGGAGCAGTGATGACCATGAAGCTATGGAAGTAGAGAATGAAGGTATAAATCAATGCAAAAAGTCTACAATAACAAAACCAAGATTGCCTAACCCTCCCCTTTGAATAATTTTCATTGAGGACACATTTCTTGGAAGAGGATGTCTAGTGTAGTGAAAATGTATTTGGAAAAAAATATTGTTATCACAATTCAATACATGCATGTAATCTAGATCAATTTGTGGATGCTATTACACAAATATTTTGAAATGAAAAATGAGAAAGCGAAGAGGTGGGGGTGAAGGGCAATTAGGATATGAGACCAAGTATTACCTAATTGTTTCATTGATTTTTTCATTCATTCACTTCACTATCAGCAAATGTGTCAGCTATGTACGTTATGGGTATCTGGTTAGATGAAGAGAAATCTTGGAACCAGAACAATAATTTATCTTGATTAATGATCTGCTATATGTACATTGCTTTTTTGGTCTCGGTCTAGTGCCTCTTGCAGACAGTGAAGATGCAGAGGGGTTATATTGGGGAGGAGCTAGCAGCGATGATCAACATGATGACGCTATGGAAGTTGAGAATGAAGGTATGTGTAAAGCAAAATCTGAAACAACAAAATGTAGATTGCCTAAATATTCCCCTTTTCAGTGTTAATTTATTTCTATTGTTCTTAGAAGAGGGTGTTTGTGTCTCGCAGGAATGAAATTGTGTTCACTATTTGACATTTTCTGGAGTCAACCCTAAATATTACTGATATGTGAAATGCTAACTTGAGTTCTGGTCATGGGGTTGAATTGCCTCAGAAACTGTTAAATAATGTTTCTGGATAGGTAAATTTGTTGCTAACATGCAGGTACTCATGGGATGGATCATCTCTAATATTTGATTATACCCCTGTTTGGATATTTATCATTTTAGTCATAATACAAAGTTTTGGGAAATTTTGAAAATTGGGTGGATAGTGAATCTTTACAATTTTGATATATTTGGATGCCCCTGTGGATGTATTATAAGCACTAAAAAATATAGCTCCTAAAACACTTCTGTTTTTGAGAAAAATTGAATATAAAAATTTACCGGTGCTCCCGGTAAATTTTGATAAATTCCAAATAGTGCCTACACGGCTGTGCAATGGTAGCTGCGACCATGACAATCTCAGAATATGTAGTTGTGATATTTAATTTCCAAACGGGAATAGCTAATCGGTCGATTTTAGTCAAGAACATTGTTTCATAGCTAAATTAATATCTTGACCTTGAGAGGGAGCTATACAACATAAAGAGTTTATTATTTATAATTTCATAAATTTAAACTCGATTTCAACCGCGACAAAGATCAATGAATATTGTAGGAACGCATATGCTTCCAAGATGTTAATTTGAACCAAATTCATATTTCCTCCAGGTGATCTTGATGATCTTGATGATGATACAGGGATGACATTCTCAGAAGAGAGCATAGCTGAATTGAAACGTATTAAGGCGGATGTCCAAGATGAAGGTATGCTTTTTTTTCGAGTTCGAGTTGTGATATGTATGATTATTATTAATTTAAGGCCTCATGAACTGTGCAATTAAATACGCATATTTTGCCTACTTTTGGTGGCAGTGGGTAATGTTTTCCGATGTACTCTTTCTTCCGGGAAAACCTAATTATCTCATTGGCACTGTATGCAGCGACCACAACAAATATTTCCTGATATTGTGTCTCGCATAATCCCAGCGTGCATATAGTAGCACAAAGGCCATTAAAAATGGATATGCACGATAACAGTACATGCATGTCATAATTGATCACTTCAGAATGCTTGTGCCAATGTATGTAGTAGGCATGACAAAAGGGCCCCATGTAATTATACTTACTACTTGCTTACTACAAAATTATAAGTTCACAATATCGATAAGATTTCTTACAAAATTATGGGTGAGGGTCTGTTTAATCAGATGAAACTATGAGTATTGACAATATTTTATGCTTGAGTGAGTACTGGCTACTTTTGGTAAACTCAGAAAAATTGGTTTGGGCAAGATGCCTCAGTTGTGACTTTGATCAAAGTGCATAGCAGGCCTTAAAGGGCAAGTCCACTCCAAAAATAACTTATTTTCAATAGACGCAGAAAAATCAGACAAACCGATCAGAAAAATTTTGAGCAAAATCGGATAACTAATACGAAAGTTATGAATTTTTAATGACATGAAAAACTTTGAAAATCACAAGACAAATTGGCAACTCAGTCATGAGTCTGTGACGTCATTGCCTTACTATCCACTAATTGTTTTCTTTATATTGAAAGTACAAATTTTCCATTTTCCCCCTAAGAATCTTATTTCTTCACACCAGCATCCAAGTTAGATTGATAGTAATATGTTTTTTTGTGGATGCACAAATAGAGAGTAATTTTTTACGTTATATCATGAAAAATGTGAATTTCATTGCTCCATACTTTTTCATACTTTTTCAAAAATTCATAACTTCCTTATTATATGGTTATCTGATTTTACTCAAATCTTTTTTTACTCTGTTTCTCTTGTTTTTCTGCATCTATTAAAAGCAAATTATTTTTGGAGTGGGCTTCGACTACTGCAATTTTAGCAAAAGTTAGAGAATTTCACTATAAATTACTCTATGGAGCAATATATAAAAACAAACGTCTCTTTACATTTGGTTATGTTGATAACAATTATATATAGTTCCTTCTCTAAGAAAAATTTAAATTCTATGAATACTTAATTTGGGATTGTGATCATGTCAAAGCTTTATGGCAGAGGGTGATTGAAAAGTTTAATTTGGTAAAGCTTCAAATGCAGAGTGGAAGGATATATATGTGGGGATTTACTGGAAAGAACCTTGAAATCAGAATTTGTTATACTTTTTTTAGATAAAATACATTATTTTTAGGCCATGGTCAGAGAGTGAAAAGAAGAAAAGGCATCGCTATGAAAAGGAACAAGTCAGACAAGCATTTGTTAAAATGGGAGAGTGTCAAATTCCGTTTAATGCATAATTTCATGACTGTGCTCATGTTGGTGAGCTGAGCTATTTACTTATTTCTTTTTTCTTCTAACATACTTGATCACCTGAAATATGAAGGATTGAAAATATATCATCATTTTTAGCATTCAGTTAGAATTTCCCTACCTAATTTCTTAGCTGCATAAAGATGAAAATCATTATGATTTTGATGTTCATTTTCAGGTATCATGAAGATTCTTGGCACACGCTGCTGTTTGTCAGATTGCACATCAACAGTTTCTCGTAAGGAGGCATTGGAGGCAAGGACACAATTTCAAAGCAAAACCTTGTATGAACAGAGATGCTGGATTCTGCAGTACCTCAACACACATTCTAAATGTGTTGGAGAACAGAAGCATTTTTCCTTTTCAGTGGGCACAGCATGGGTGTGCATGGAAGCATGGCGCCTGGTTCATGGAGTAGGGAGAAAGCGCCTCTGGGAGATGCGTCGTCTTTGCCAACGTGAGTTTTACCACATATATTTTTAAAGGGTTAGCCAAAAATAAATTGATTCTGTTAAAATCAGAAACAAAATTAAGGGATAGATCATATTGGGTTGAAGGAAGATACGTCAATTTTTAACCTTTGAAAGATATTACTTATAACAAATGAGCAACAAAAGACATTGCTTCACAGGTTTATATTGTTTTTTTTTGCCATATGATAGGTATTTCCCCCAAATGTTTAATAATAATACATGAGATTTATATAGCGCCATTATCCATTTTAATTAAATGCTCAAGGCGCTTCAAAATATTAGGAACACATTACATCATGACAAAGAATCGTGTACATTTACATAAGAAAGAAAACGCAAAAATGAAAGAATGAATGAATGTCTGTCTTCAAAACGCAAAATTAAATAAATGGTTGCTCTTAATATGTTGCTCTTTATATTTTGGTTTGCACGCTATTTTAGATGGAGCCAAGGTACCTCTGCCCCCGAACAGCCACCAGAAGGGTAGGAGAAAGTCATCAGTCCATTCAGCATTGGCTTGGCTGAAAGACTTTGCTGCAAAATGTGGAGACAGGATGCCTGACTCTCCCAAAATACACCTGCCTTCTTGTCACAGCAGAATTTCAGTTTATGAAATGATGAAAGCAGAACTGAGTGACTTCAATGTCAACATTTGCAGCCAGACGCACTTTCTGAAATTGTGGAGGGAAGAGCTTCCTCATCTTGTCATACCAAGTGTAAGTTATCCTTGATTTACATGTTATTTATCTTCTTTATAAACTCCCAAGGTGGGGGGGGGGGGGGGAGAGTTAATTTGGGCTCATAGAAAATTACAGAAAATTACAATTTGTTAGGTTTCCTTTCCTCTGATCAGACTTTTCGCAAACTTTCAATGATCAGCTCTTCTCATTCTTCAGCTTTAAATAAAATTAATTTTATACCAGAATGGACTTCCCTTTGATACTGCTCATCAAGATTCTTTTTGAAGAAAAAAAACTGGGTGCTTATACATGTCTATGTACTTGTATAAGAGTGTACCATAGTAGCAGGCCTTAAAGGGCAAGTCCACTCCAAAAATAACTTATTTTCAATAGACGCAGAAAAATCAGACAAAACCAATCAGAAAAAGTTTGACTTGCAAATGTAGAAAATAACCTGCAAGTGCATTTTAAACTTCCACAAGTGAGAATGGTGCATGATGTGAAAATAGGATGCATAGATGTTTTCCAAATCCTGTTTATAAAGATGATGCTAGTTAGGAGGTTCAGTTTAAGGCAACTTTAAAGGATACCAATTACCTAACAACAATATTTATGTGCAGCTAGTATGTGTAAAGTCAACCATGTAAAATTTTACCAGGTATTGTATTGGTTACTGTTTAAAAAGTATGAAGGGAGAAAATAATAACACGACAACCCACGCTCTGAACTCAAGTTGCTCTTGGCTTGCTTGTGTGAACCCATACAGTGCAAAATATTTGTTGTGATTACATATATGGCCCCCTCTAACATTCTTTTGACCAATTCGTTGACAGCATTAGTGATCAAACCCAACCAATGAATGAGTTATATCTATTTTTTTGTAGATAGTGCTTTGACAGTTTACATGTGTGCATTTGTATACACAAATAATACATCATTACATGTGTAGCAAATTCACTACATGGATAAAAGGAAGAAAATCCCTTTTTTCAGCATTAATGAATTCTATTTTTTACTTTTCAAACCAGTTAATGAGCCAAGAAGAAAGAAGTTATATTGCAGTAAAACCAAAAAGTTGTCAACTTTCTCAAGTTTTGAAAAAGAACCATTTGTTCTTTATTTTTTATAGATTAATAGGTTTGCAAAGTGTGACATGTGCACTTCCATCAAGTCCAAGCTGCAAAACTGTTCAGATTCCAAACAACGTAGCCATCTGTGTAAAGCCCGTGAACAACATCTCCAACAGCAGAGGTAATAAGACATGGATGTGAATGCTCTAGATTTATGCATGTATAAAGGAGAACGTTGAGTACTGGTCATGTGCTTATATTTTGAAGGTACATGTGAAATTGATGGGTACAATTTAAATCACACTAAGATTATTTTATTTAAAAAACATGAGGACATGCAGTATGTAAATTTCTAATGGAGTTTCAGGTGTTACATATTGTTATTGCGTTTGGTAATAACTTATGATTTTTTATTCATTTCTATTTCATATCATTCTGTTATGAACACTGCAAAGGAGAGTATTGTATATACAATAACAATTATTACCATGATAACTATCTGTCAGGTATATATTTATGATCATTTTGATTGTGTAGCTGGTAGCCTGGATAAAAACTTTCCACATTGTGTTAGAATATAAAATGGGAATAGGATATGAAGTTCGGCCGGCCATTTTAGTAGAATACAAATCAAAGTGAACATACTTTCAATTCTGATATTCAAAATAATGGAAGTACATGTACATCAAACCCATTTTGAAATATATTAGACAGTAGAAACTATTTATAAAAAGCTCTGATGTAACAAGATATGATAAAGATGTGATTTCCATGGTCCAAATGATCTCATTATAACTAGTAATACCATCTATAAATGATATTGTGGACCTACATGTAGCTGCATGTGCCTTCCGTTCTTGATCAGTATTATACTAGGCCCTAGTATATACCAACCCTCACAACATATCATGTAGCATACACAAGGAGTAAGGGATGCTCTTGATAGCTCTTTCTGAATTTCTTGAACCGGCCTTCCAAAGCAATGAAAATTCTATCAACATGCAAGTGAACCATTTTTGTAATAATATCTCTGTTCCTTTTTGTTTCTTTTCTTAAAGAGCTGAAAGGGAAAAATACTACAAACATCAAAAAAAGGCGAAGGCTTATCCTGGAAAGTACTTGTCAGTGATCATAGATGGGATGGACCAGAAGTCTACATCAATACCACACTTTGTGCAGGAGGCAAAGTCAACGAATGGGGCGTGGAAGTTACCAACGCATGTCACCGGGGGTATAGTCCATGGTCGTGGTCAACACGCTTTCATTGATTTGAACGAATTTCCCCATGATCCCAACCTCACCATCACAGTCCTCCTGCGGATACTACAAAAATATGCCTCCAACTTGCCCAAAGTCCTGTACCTCCAGCTAGATAATTGCGGCCGCGAAAACAAAAACAAATACGTTTTTGCCTTCCTGAGCCTTCTTGTAGAGCTCGAAGTCTTCAAAAAGGTAAACAGCAGCTATATCAAAGTAATACCAATCATTCATTGATAGCTTGATAGGGTGGGTGGTGATTGGGGTTTACCTCAGTTGTCCTCTATCTTACAGTATGCGTAGAGGACAACTGAGGTTACCGCCCCCCCCCCTCCAAAAAAAAAATATATATATATATTTTCTCATCAGCATCTAGGCCGTGCTTGTTCTGAACAAACATTGAGGCAGATCAAGCAGATTCAACACTGTTTACCTTTTAAGGCCAATGAATGTTGTTGTTACACCTAAGCCCAAATCAATTTTGTCAGATTTCAGAATCTCATGTCTGTAAATTAAAGGGAAAAGAAACTGTCTCCTTCTAAAAAGCTTTTTTGGAAAGCCAATAAAAAACAGTTTATGTCATCTGGCTCTATCAACAGATACAAAAAAATTCACTATACTGTGAGCTAATTAACACTTACTCTGAAGAGAGAGGACAAAATGCCATTTTCTGAGATAAGCATTAATATTGGGTAATTTATGTTTGTAAGTTTTGATTTCCAATACTGTCCCTTGCACAAGCATGCACTCACTGAGCCATTGGAAAATGTGGAAAAATTTGGTTTAAAAAAAAAAAAAACACCTAATGACATACCTATTTTCTTTTTGCAAACAGGTGAAGGTGAGTTTCCTAATGGTGGGTCATACCCATGAGGATATTGATCAGTTTTTTTCACGAGTATCAACAAGGCTTAAGAAAACCAACGTCCCAACTCTGGATGCACTGCTCGACACAATCCCCAAATCCTTCAACAAGGGAGTGACAACAGCAGAGAGGTTGCAGCCAATATACAGCAGCAAGGAGTGGCTTGGTCCATGCCTTGAGGACATCAGCCAGCATAGCAGACCTCATGTCTTCCGGATCACAAAGGGTCCAGATGGTCGTGCACTCATATCAACAAAGATGTGGTCATCCTCCCCTGAATGGATTTCTCCATGCGGTTCCCCTCATCTCCTGACTCACCACCCAGATGGAATACCAGCCATCATCACGCCAAACTTCGACAAGGTGGATCTTCCTCGTCTTGGCAAACAAATTATGAAGATGAAGTCATTCTTGACAGCTGAGGCAATGGAAACTTGGAGGTCAACACTCGACCAGCTTCATTTAGAAGACAGAGGTACTTGAAAGATTAATTTTGAATTTACATGTATTGATTTAAGGATTTTCACTTTCACTGGCCCAAAATATTGGAATGCCCTTCCTGGCACTTTACAAGAAAAGCCCTCATTAAGGGGTTTCAAAAATGCCCTCAAGCACTTTTTGTTGCAAACGAATCAGTATAATAAGTAGTTCTCCTCTCCCTCTCTGTCTCTTTCTCTGTCTCCCTTCACCCCCTCTCTCTGTCTTCTATTTATCTTCCTGCATGTCTTCCCCCTTTTCTGTTTTTTACTCTCTCATTCTTATATTCTTCATTTATCATCATCATCTTGTCATTCTGCTAATGTTTCTGATTTGTTTTTGTCTCGTTTAATTGTTTGTTTTTCTATTGTCTGTCATGTTTTTTTGATTCCGTAATATTTTTTCAAAATTAAGTTATAAATGTATTAAGTATAATTATTATTGTGCGAACCTACATCTAACAAGCTTTGCTTTCAAGTAGGTTCGTTTTTTCACACCACAGTATGATATAATATCCCTACACGCACTTCCAAAGAGGTTTATTACATTTTACCCTGTGTATAGTGTTTTGACACATTTTTCTTTCAATTTAAATTCCTTGCCCTGAAAATGGCAATTGTTATAAAATTGTGAAAGTACTGACCTTTTGAATGAAAAATGCCATTAAAGATAAATAAAATTATGAAAATGTAGAGGTAATGAAATTCTCTTTTTTATTAGTAATTTTCCTCCGATACTTAAAAGTTATAATTTGAATTCAGTTTTACTGACACGTTCACTTGTATCTTTACTAAGTTTTTCAATTGCAGCAGATGGTGGTGATGTTATCTTGTCAACTTAGTATAAACTGAATGTTACAGTAATTCAGTGTAAATACTGTAAATCTAGATGATTTTATTTTTAAAGTTGATATTAAAGAGACAAAATGGTTTATATATTTTGTTTGTATTTTTGTTGTTGTATGAAGGTGAAGCAGAATTCTACTGTCACTGGCCATTGATGGATCTTCTGCTCACCGAAGAACATGAGAATGAGCTCTGCCTACAACTCTCTGGGTCTTCAAGCACATATCAATCAGAGGTAGAAGAGGAAGTTCCATGTCAAGTGAGTTTAAAGCAGATATCTTTTTATGTCTCCACCGTTCCATTTGTTTCGATTTTCATAATAGCATTATATTTTACATTGTCCTGATAGTGTAAGACCATTCACCATGAATTTATTGCATGGAGTGATGATATACAATGCTGAGGTTTTTGTTAAGGGTAATTTAGCAAATCCTATCATCAATTGCCTTGTGAAATTGAAAAATAGTAGTGTTATAAAAAAGGATTGTTACAAAGTAGTCGTGGCAGACATTGTTTATAAATGAATTGAAATTTACTTATTCTTAATGATCCTCCCCCACAATAGTACTATCTCAGATCTGCTGATAAAAATATGTCCATGAGGAGTAAATAGATAGAACATCATTAACATACCGTAAGGTAATTAAAAGTGTTGAATTGTCATTAATAATCTAATAATGTAATGCTGCCAAGACTTAGATGTTATTTGGACTGTGTGCAATTTTGAATAGAAAAGAAATTTGTTAATAATTTCTTATGATACCCTTTGCCTCTCAATTATTCCAGGTCTACATCGGCCAAAAAAAGAAAAAAACAAAATCCGTTCTGACATCAGAGGGAAACATGAGGGCGTTCTACCTGGACCAATACCACCAAGAATGGCCCCAGATTGGCAAAGTAGTAGACACCATACCAGGAGAGCTACATGTACATTGGTACACTGGTACTGCCACATCACAGTGGGACCCACTCACAATTTCAACATCAGGAGAGCAACAAGCGTGGTTAGAGTGGGTCCAGGAGTCTGCTGTCATCACTGCCCCATTTGAACTTACAAGAACATCTAAACTATCAGGTGAAATGCAAGCAGAGCTCAAGGAATTAAGGAATAAATACATAGTTTGATTTAAGGATAACGGACAGTGTTTGTCAGGGGCATGGATTCTTAAGATATAAACAAAATGTTAATTTGCAAAATGCGATATGTCCACAGAGGTGGTTCAGTAAAACGCTGTTTATTCTCCAAATGTTTACAACAGTTTTAATTCATTTTTATTTCGGACATTGTTAGGAATCAGTATAGAGTGTAGCGATTCGAACGCGTCAAATTCATTTATTTAAAAAAAATTCAACATTAACAAGATATATGAATACATAGATTTCTGATCACCTACCGAACTACCATTCGTCAAAAATGTACGAACGTATGACTTCGAGTTCTGCTTTCTAGGCGCGAAGAATGGCGCTATTTCAACCTCATTTCATTTGATTAGATCGGTATTTATCGATTACAAAGATTGACCATGGACAGTGATACGTTTGAAATTGAAAAAATGTAGTGTTCGTTTCAAGAAATTATACCAGTTGAAGAATAGTATGCGCCCGCCCATACAAATTTGGGTTACAAAATTACACAACTTCACTGATGAGGAGGACAATTTTGCATGCGTTTTAGACCATTTTGTGCCAGTTTACCCAACTTTGAGTATCAATTTCCGGTGAAAACATGATTTTCATGTGAATTTTGGAAGCATGCAGACTTAACTAATTTTCTGTTGGGGAACCTCAAATTAGACAACTGATTTGGCAATTTCAGACATTGCTGAACACATATCAACATCAAAATATATTTTCTTTTTTCGAACGGGTCAGGTTCACGGAAAGAAAATCTAGTTACACAACTAGGAACAAAAACTTTTCAAAATTAGACTCAGTGCTGTACAAGCGTAAATTTCGCGGAAATGTATTAACATTTCATCATATGAAAGGAAATTTTTCTGGAGATCAACTTATGCAAACATGGCTGTTCAAAAACTGTGCATGCGCGAGAAATTTGAGTCTACGTCATTCCTTGCAATATTCTCTCACGATATCGTAGCTTCTCATTTGAGGATATTATTCTTCTTGCTGTTTTGAGGCGCATGATAATTACTTACGCACGATATGCTCATTAGCGACGTGCAGCGGTCTGACTGTATATCTCAACTGTTACAGCTGTGAATTTCAATCTTGGTACTACTAGGCATAAGTGAGTATAGTGAGTATAACTCCATAGCTCTAGAAATCTTTAAACATAGTGAGTAGGTTTAGTAGGTCAAAGGGCATGTAAGTCAATATGCATGAAATTAAACATTTGTTAGGCTTGGTATCACCATATCTCAACTATTTTGTTTGCATGACTAATAAGAGGATAATAAAGTGATCAGACCTTTCGGCTTGTTGGTGAAAGGTAAATAAAATTAAATTCAAATTTTAATTGTAGGCTTTAATTCTGGTTATCGCATTATTTCAAGAACAGCTTGAGCCATGAAATTAACTGAATTTAGGCAGAGGCATGTAGCAGACGCAGTACAGTTGCATTCATCTTGTCGATATATAAAGTTGAAAATATTTGGAGATTAGGTTATTGCATCTTGCGATAAAATTCTTCATTTATTAAAATGTTATTGATTCAGCTTCAAACTATGTGAGGCTTTTGTTTTGCATGCTTCTCTTGTGTGATTTCCATTGCCATGTACCCACCCTGCTTGACTCCACATCATTCACGGTATGTGGTGTGTAATTCTATTCATTCGCAGTACTTAATGAATTCAAACATTTAACACACTTAAAAGTATACAACTTTTTTGGTTATGGATATTTAAAAAAAAGGAAAGCATTAAGACAATATTGTACAAAGAGTACTAGGATGCAGGAAGCTTTCAAATGGTATTTTCATCAACTTTATTTGGACAACCATATATTTCAGGGATGAAAACAAGGGATGCTATTTACCAAACTCATGATTGAGTTGAGCTTTTAACCAAGATGAACAAAATTTATCACTTTTGTGAAAAAGTTTAGTTTTGGGTTAAAGAAGGAATGAATTGACATGTTTTATGTATGGGTTAAGCACTTTAGCTATCTGTAAAATCAGATAGTATAACCTGTTCTCATTTTACCATGTGGTTTTGCCATTGGCTAATGCAATTGGAATCATTTAGTACGTTTATTGTTCATAATTATGTACGTCTTATTTGTATAAAGTTTATCTATTTTCGTAAATAATGAATGATACCAGATTTGAGCATTTGGGGAAGGGTCATTAAATTGGCCTGGGTTAAATTCAATGAATTTTGCATTTGGTCAAAGGGGATACAAATTTCCCGTTTGGCATTTGGTCAAAGGGGATACAAATTTCAGTTAGTCTTTCAGTCAAAGGGGATACAAATTTCAAGTTTGGCATTTGGTCCAAGGGGATAAAATTTTCCGGTTTGATATTTGGGTCAAAGGGGATAAAAAAAATCCTGTTTGACATTTGGTCAAAGGGGATAACAAATTCTAGTTTGGCGTTTGTTCAAACTGAAGGGGATAAAAATTTCTGGTTTTGGCATTTGGTCAAAGCTAGGGATAAAAATTTCAGGTTTAGGAATTTGGTCAAAGGGGATAAAAATTTCCGGTTTTGGCATTCGGTCAAAGGGGATAAAAATTTCCGGTTTTGGCATTCGGTCAAAGGGGATAAAAATTTCCGGTTTTGGTATATGGTCAAAGGGGATAAAAATTTCCGGTTTTGGCACTTTGGTCAAAGGGGATAAAATGTCTGGTTTTGGCATTTGGTCAAAGGGGATAAAAATTTCTGGTTTTGGCACTTTGGTCAAAGGGGATAAAAATTTCCGGTTTTGGCACTTTGGTCAAAGGGGATAAAAATTTCCGGTTTTGGCATTTGGTCAAAGGGGATAAAAATTTCCGGTTTTGTCACTTTGGTCAAAGGGGATAAAAATTTCCGGATTTGGCATTTGGTCAAAGGGGATAAAAATTTCCGGTTTTGTCACTTTGGTCAAAGGGGATAAAAATTTCCGGTTTTGGCATTTGGTCAAAGGGGATAAAAATTTCCGGTTTTGGCATTTGGTCAAAGGGGATAAAAATTTCCGGTTTTGGCATTTGAACAAAGGGGATAAAATTTTCCGGTTTTGGTATATGGTCAAAGGGGATAAAAATTTCTGGTTTTGGTACTTTGTTCAAAGGGGATAAAAATTTCCGGTTTTGGCATTTGGTCAAAGGGGATAAAAATTTCCGGTTTTGGCACTTTGGTCAAAGGGAATAAAAATTTCCGGTTTTGGCATTTCGTCAAGGGGATAAAAATTTCCGGTTTTGGTATTTGGTCAAAGGGGATAAAAATTTCCGGTTTAGGCATTTGGATCAAAGGGGATAAAAATTTCCGGTTTAGGCATTTGGTCAAAGGGGATAAAATTTTCCGGTTTTGGCATTTGGTCAAAGGGGATAAAAATTTCCGGTTTTGTCACTTTGGTCAAAGGGGATAAAAATTTCCGGTTTTGTCACTTTGGTCAAAGGGGATAAAAATTTCCGGTTTTGGCATTTGGTCAAAGGGGATAACAAATTCTGGTTTTGGCATTTGGTCAAAGGGGATAAAAATTTCTGGTTTAGGCATTTGGGTCAAAGGGGATAAAAATTTCTGGTTTTGGCATTTGGTCAAAGGGGATAAAATTTTCCGGTTTTGGCATTTGGTCAAAGGGGATAAAAATTTCCGGTTTTGTCACTTTGGTCAAAGGGGATAAAAATTTCTGGTTTTGGCATTTGGTCAAAGGGGATAAAAATTTCCGGTTTTGTCACTTTGGTCAAAGGGGATAAAAATTTCCGGTTTTGGCATTTGGTCAAAGGGGATAAAAATTTCTGGTTTTGTCACTTTGGTCAAAGGGGATAAAAATTTCTGGTTTTGGCATTTGGTCAAAGGGGATAAAAATTTCCGGTTTTGGCATTTGGTCAAAGGGGATACAAATTTCCGGTTTTGGCATTCGGTCAAAGGGGATAAAAATTTCCGGTTTTGGCACTTTGGTCAAAGGGGATAAAAATGTCTGGTTTTGGCATTTGGTCAAAGGGGATAAATATTTCCGGTTTGGCTATTGGCTCACACATGTGGAGTTAATTGTATATGTATCATTCATAGGTATTTTATTATTTGTACTTGTTTATTTATATCTGTAAATGTATGAAAATGTCCAGATTTTGACATTTGGTCAAAAGGGAATAAAAATGTCCGGTTTTCAAGACATGGTATTGCTATTGGCTGACTCTATCAATTGTATATGTATCGTCATATGTTTTTCATTATTTGTATATATTTATATTCGTAAATATTTGAAAATGTCCAGATTTGGGCATATGGTTGAAAGGGGATAAAATTTTCCAGTTTCATGACATGGTTTTGCTATTGCCTTACACTAATGGATTGTATATGAATCATAGACATGTATTTCATTATTTGTACTTATGTTTGTAAATAATGAATATTCATTTTTGTAAAAGAAAGATATTACTTAATTTGTCTTTGATTATATGAATATTTTGTACAGTTATTATTTGTTTATTTTTGTTAGTAATAAAATTTTCTCTGCATACATTTATTTTGTAGATTTCTTTCATTAAATTGTAGTTGTGATTGTACTATATGATTCTGACAGATGAATCAATTAATAAGTGAGAATGATTATATACAGTATAAATAGAGAGAGAGAGAGAGAATTGGCGCTTGGAATGAGATGAAAATGAGCATTCAGTAATTAATTGGCAAAAGTGTTTTAAATAAATCATGTTAGATGCAAAATATTGTCAGAGACACATAGTTTTTCCAAAGTACACTAGTATAGGAAAACAGTAACAATTTACCAGTAAATGAGCATAAAATTGCTTCACTTAATCTGGATTTATCAACATTCCTAGACCTACATACCAAAGCTTTTAAAAAATCTGATTTCCTTTGAAATAATTTATTGTTTGATATATATGCTTCGAATATTAAAGTAGTATATAAATCTTTTATACACCGAATTCACACACAAATCTACAAAGAATTCTTACCTAATTTTTCCCGTGGGTAAAGACTGGTTAAAACATCACAGAAAATCTGAGACACTTTCTGTAAATCTTCGCTGGAAAGTTGCCTGAAATTTACGATCATTCGGGAATCGCACACATACACTGCACTGTATTTTGTATCCGCGATCGCACAATGAAACTTAAACCAATGGGGACCTAAAATGTAGCGACCAAATCGCACAAACGCTGCATGGTATCCGCGCTCGCACAAAGAAACTTTTTACACGTAAACCAATGGGATCTCCGCAAAATTTATTTATGCTGCCCGTTACCCGGGGCAACGGGCATCTTTTAAAAAAACTATTGACCGGTAGGCGGGCATGGCTATAATCACGACTCCAATTTCGACCAATCAGATGACTAGATTTATTCAACATACTAAAGAGAGGTATATAATGTCCTTTAGAAAGACATTAATCTCCAGTTGCCATTCTCTATATTAAATGGGTACCCGGTGGGATGTTTGATTGTCATGTGTGCGCTTGTAAATTGGCGTGTGGCCAAAATACTTCCCACGAAGCGGAGCATGTGTACTATCATGTACGGATTAGCAATTTAATTAATTTACCAAGTAATAATAATTACCATGTAAGCGCTAAAAAACATAGTATCAAGCGCTTTACAAATGTGACTATTATTACTATAAAAGCAAAACAAACAGAAAAAAGGGTCACTGCACTTTTAGATGCTTCTTATTCCAAAATACCCTGACAATCATTAAGTAAAGGTGTGTCAGGACAGGATTAACAATAATACTTTACTTGTTCTTCTGGTCACTTTGAAAAAGGCAAATTATAACTTCTTACGATGCATATAATATGCTAAGATGAAATGAAGTTGTGTCTAATGTGTTTCTTACAATTAAGTTTGATTAGGTTGATGTTTCGAAAATATTTGCCATTTTGTATTGTTTGTTTTTTCTTCAATTGTCGAAGATATAGAATACAGAATAACATTTTGCTCCAGACAAAGCCTAATGTTTTCCATTCTATTTGTTTGAAAACTTGTTTTTTCGACTTCAAACTAGGTATGCGCAACTGTTGACACTTGACACCATTTTTTCCTTTTATCCATGCTTATGGTTAACAGCCTATGTTGAGCGCTATTTACATAGCAATCGCGGAAGACTGGATGAGAGTATATGGCCGTGATGGAGTCTATATCTTAACGTTAGAGGACTGGTATGAAAATACCGGAAAAGAAATTGAGAAACTCCTAAAATTCTTAGAACTTCGTAAGTATACACATTTCGTTGTTGTTTTGTTTGTATTGGTTTGTTTGTTAAAGGGGTGTATCATAACGAGACTACGTGTTTTTCTCATGGCCTGACTCAGGGCCAATCAGGTCGGAAGACGCGACCGCAGCAGTATTAACGTGCGTGCATCATAATTTATGCGAAACCGAAGCGTAATGAGAACTTCGCGCGCTAACCGTTAATCAAGTCCATTCGTTTACGTGCAGTTGTCCAAAAGAAGTCGTAGATGGCGCTAACCAGTATTTGCCATGCTACATCCCCTTTAAGCTGTTTGTCTTTTCCTTTGTTCTTGTTGCTGTTGCTTTGTCTTGGTCAGAGCGGGATCTAGGGGGCCCGGGCTCCCTCCCCTGGTAAAAAAAACAGTTAGATTTAACCTTTCAAATAAAGGGGGTGTTGATTCGTCGCTAAATATTTTCTCACGAATTAGGAAGAAAACAAAAATTAGTGCTCCTTACCCCTCACCCCCCCCCCCCCCCCGCTTTTTCGCCGGCTGGCTGACTCACCGCTAAACATTTTCTCACGAATTGGGCCCCCTATTTGGCCCCCTCCCTATGCTGGATCCGCCCCTGGTCTTGGTCGCCACGTAATTGTAACCGTTTGCCTATCCCAAGCAACTTGTATCCAACAACGCTTAATAATTCACGAAATTCAAAATGACAGGAAAGTTCACTCTCAGTCACACACAGAAATCAACAGACATGATAAATGTCGATAGACATTAAAAATATATATAGTGTGACAAATTCTATCCGCCTGAAGCATTTTTAGAAATTTCGATATGATCAGGGAGGTGAGACTTTAAATGATTGCATGTTTTCGAGAATGATAAGAATAACTAATAGAAATCTAAATCTATACAAACATATCAATTTCCGGCATAAATTAATGCTCGAGAAACTAAATTGAATGTGATAATGAGGAATATAAAGGAGATGATGAAGAAGACAACTATAAGATCTATAAAGTAATGGTGACGTGTTATGTGCATTGCACATGACTTGTGGCGTCAATTACCTGACGTATACGAATGCGTCAGCGACTGACATGGTCTATGGCGTACTGTGTGTGAGATTGTACAAAAGTAAACAAAAATTGACGTGAATACGAAATGATGTCTCCTGTGCAACGGGCATCATATAAGCAACGCATACATCTGCTTGATAGGTATACTACCTTGCAGGGGCGGCCGAGCGACTTCCAAAGTGGGGGGGGGGGGGGCACCAAGAAAAAAAGGGCATCTACAAAAGGGAAATCTCAAAGCGAAAATATACAATCATTTAGACATTGGTATACACCCTTACATTGTGATTACATTATCAGGGATGATTTCAATATTTTTTCAATTTAATAATATAATAATATTTAATTTTTTTATATAGCGCTTAACACAAATGTCTCTAAGCGCTTTACAAATATACTATTACCCCGGTCATTGGATTCAGTGCTTGCCCGCACACACTGTGTGCACAATCTCCACTCCCTGGGGAGTATTCCAGCCGGGCGTTACTTGACTTTATAGCTTTGCAGTTGGGTGTGATGGTCTGAAAATTTATTTACGAGCGAGCGAAGCGAGCAAGGAAAATTTTTGATATTTGTGAGATAGCAGCGCGAAAAATTACATCTTATAAAGAAGAAAAAACCCAGGCAATCCTAATGGGGTTATAAGCACATTCTCATAACGGAATACTGAACAGACCTTTGATAAGTAACATAAGTATATCATCTATAGATGCGTGCGAGCGTAGCGAGCAAGCTTTTGGAGAAATCGCTCTTAGTCGCTTGAAATTTGGGGCGCGTTTAATAATGAGAGGAAAAGGGGACACTTATGATAAAGGAAAATGTGCATTAGTTGAAAGAAAATGGGCACCGAGCAGATTTTAAGGGGGCACTTATCTGAAATGAAAAGGAGTAACTTCTCGAACCTGAAAAGGGTTATTTACCAGATAAGAGAAGGGGCACTTGTGAGAAGCGGAAGGGGCTCTTTTTTAATGGGGCACTTATCATTAGGAAAAGGGGCACTCATTAGAAAGGAAAAGGGGCATTAGTTGCAAAGATGGGCACCGGTCAGATTTTAAAGGGGCATTTATCGGAGGTTAAGGGGTGAAAAGGAGTAACTTCTCGTACCTGAAAAGGTTCATTTACCAGAGAAGGAGCACTTATGAGAGGGGAAAAGGGGCACAGTCATGTGAAAATTTAAGTTGTGCTTATCCGAGTTAAAATGGGGTAGTTATTAAAAGGGGAAGGGGGCACTTATTACAAAGGAAAGGGGGCACTTGGCAAAGTAAAAAAGGCACCTCTCAGATTTGAATAGGGCAATTATCAGAGGTGAAGGGGGCACTAATCAAAAGCGAAAAGAGGCACGTCTCGTACCTGAAAAGGGGCACTTACTAGAAATTAAAAAGGGCACTTATGATAATGGCAAATGGACACTTATTGCAAAGGAAAAATGGAACTTGTCGAAGGAAAAGGGGCACTTATTAGAGTTGAAAAGGGGAAGAGGCACTTTTACAAATTAATAGGGGCACTTGTCAAAGTAAAAGGGGCACTATTACTATGTAAAAAGGGGCACTTCTTACAAAGTTAAAGGGGCACTTTTCCTATGTAAAAGGGGGCAATTTTCGAGTGTTTGAAAAAGCGGGGGGGGGGGCACTGAGCCCCCACCCCCGGAGGGCCACCTCTGCTACCTTGATCATTTTGTTCTTTAAATACATTTTTTTGATCTCGTCTTCTCTCGCAGCTGATCTTCCAAAAGGTGGAATCTCGCGCATAACCAGCAGAAAGGCAAAGAACGTGAATGCCAGGAATGCCCGAGGCTCCATGTGGAACACAACCCGCGATCTCCTACAAGATTTCTTCAGGCCATTTAACAAACGATTTGCCAGCTTCATGAACGATACGAGGTTCCTGTATAATGAGGGATGACAATCCTACACACAAAAGATGTTATTCAAGAGAGTGAAAATATATTTAGGTAAATATCCGATGGGGGTGGGGGGGGGGGGGACATAATTTAACACCTGATTTACACACATCTTTTTTTATGAGGAAACAATGCATTTATACCCTGAAATTTTTACCTATTACATTTTTTCTGACACATAATTTCATCATCAGTCTTTATATGAGATGATATCACTAACAAAATTAAAACAGTTCAGTTGCCATAAGGCCGAAATACAAGATTACGAGTGGGCCAATGTATAAGACATTGTGTGAACTATACTAGTAATTCAACAAACTTGAACAGATTGCAGGTTCTGCGGAAACAGAGCCTTAAGAATTGTGTCGGTTGAAACGTCTGTCTAGATGTTCGAATGGATCTTTATAATTTCAATGTTTTCAAAAGAATAGGAGATAGGCTATCCTTACGAAATTAAACAAACAATGTTTGCGCAACAAGATAGGTTTATTTTATGTCATGATAGATGGAGGTTTTTCCAACTAATCTAAATACTCAATCGTTTGTAAATATCTTAATTTGTCATTAATTTCTTTTGTAACACAGCATTTGTATTTTTGGAGAAAGTTTGTATATGTTATGATTTGATTTCTTAATAAACACATTAAAAAAAAAAAAAAAATCTAAATACTAGAATCTCGTTTTTCTCTGTATCTTTCTTTGTCAAATGTATGTATCCATCATTTTGTACATTTGCTTTACAGTTTTATGCTTTGAGAAAAAATGGATAAATACTTTATTTTGAAGAACTCCCACCGCCATGTGTATGGTAAGGTAAAAAGGGATGTTCGCCCTCTACGGGCGGAGGATCAGCCTCTTTAATAATATAATAATAATAATATGGATATTTATATAGCGCCGGTATCCGCCAGGCTCTGACGCTCATGGCGCTGTACATACATGTATTACTATCACAAAAATATAAATTCTTAACTAAAATAAAGTAAACTAAAACAACACAAATTATTACGCTACTCTTTGAGCCATGAACATGGACGGGTAGTCAATAAAATAAAAATGCTTTCCAAATCGTTTGACTTTGTGACTGTCATTCTTTCCATCGTTGTCTTATATTATGGCGCACAGTATATTAGAATACTAGATTTACAAAAACCGAATTCAAATTTCCTAAAAAACACATTATATGCTGGATAAAAATCCTGCAATGAACTCCCACAGCCAATAATTTCATCGGCCATGTTAGAATCGGTCATAAAAGTCTCACTGTAAACGAACATTCATTCTGAGCAAATAGACAAAGTCTTGAATAGCATCCCGCCTTTTTATTTTCCCCCTTTTCTGCTCTGTTTGTACATCTATCAATGCCAATGAATTGGTAAAATATGAGTATACTACCAGTCAGGCCTGCTACCAGTTCCCTTTACCCCCCCCCCTTAAATATTTTGTGTTTTTACAAATAATAGTATATGTATGGCACATAGGTAAACAAGTATTACGCGTTATGTTTTGAAATACGATCAAATATCCATATGATAATACGGAATAAGAATAAAATGTAAATAAAATAGGTAACAGCTACTCGTAGACGGAGTTGACATGGAAAATGTATATGATATTGTTGCAGTTTGCTTATGTTACCGGTAGTTGTTTATGTGAAGATTAACTTCTAACAGTTAAATTAAATCGGAATGTGCTTGATGTTCAATGAGTAGAAAAGCAGCTCCAAGCTGATGAAGGGTACAAATAAATGAACTCAATTTCAAAATCATTTCGGTAATTAAAGGCATCGTTTAAAAATGTTAAATCTGATATGCACGGTCCTATCAGTGTCAGTGATATGGTGTAATATTGAAGCCCTAACAAAAAATTGCGCTTCAAAATGATCAAGAAATGCCTCAAAAAATAAAAAAATCTTTGAGTGACCGGTTTTATCATACCCCGTTTTCCCCAATAGACTGTAGTGTTATACAAATATGACTGTTTGTGTTTTACAAATAATGTACTAGTAGTATGATGTAAGCATAACAGTTTGCTTATATATGGTAGTTGTTTATGTGAAGATTATGTTCAAATATCCAACAGTTAAATTAAATAGGAATGTGCTTGATGTTCAAAGAGTATAAATCTGCAAGCTTGTAAAAACTAATTATACAAATGAATTCCGACATGCCAATGTTGAGATGATATATAATCCAAAGACATATTGATACACAACTACAAACCAAAGTCAGATATCAGTTCGTAATTAAAATGTATATTTCTGATAAGGCTGAATGGTCAGTTGGACATCTTTGTCCTTATTTAAACGAACTCTTCTACAACTAATTTAATTAATACCGTAAGACCGTAATAGATTTAAAAATATATAATTGCTCTTCTTATTTTGTTTTGTTTTGCCTTTGTTTGTTTGTTTTTTGTCTGCCCAATACAAGTGCAGCTGAAAATGGGCTATCCAGTCGTCTGTTTCTCTGTTTTGTTTACTTCATTGTACATTCTTGTTCAGTCTAATGCCATTATGATCTTTTGTCTCGATTATGTAAACTGTATACTATGTAGGCTATAATGTTCATATAAATGTTCATAATATTGTTTTATTATTATTTGGTGTATATTCTAGTTATATTGATTTTTATTGATTTTTGTATGAGTGTATTATGTTAAATATTATGTGAATCGCAATACCATGTAACACGATGAATTTCCATGGTTAAATGGACAATAAATATGAACCTTAACCTTATATGACTGGAGAAAAAAGAAGAACAAAACCCAACAAAGTTGGATGCCTGACCCCATTTATAGAGTAACACATCATGATCTCTGACATAGTCATCCTTCATACTCAGATGTGATGCTTGAATGCGTGAATGAAGAATGCTACAATATGAAATCAATATGTTATTGTTTCACGGCCTTGAAGAAAAGCAGCTCCAAGCTGATGACAGGTATAATGAATGAACTTGAATTTCAAACTCATTTCGGTAATTAAGGGCATCGTTTAATGTTAAATCTGAGATGCACGGCCCTTTCAGTGTCAGTGATATGGTGTAATATTGAAGCCCTATATTGCGCTTCAAAATGAGCAAGAAGTGCCTCAAAAAAGTAAATTGAGTGACCGGTTTTACCATACTCATTTTCCCCAATAGACTGTAGTGTTATGAAAACCGTTAGGAAAACGCAACATTTGATTTCGATTTCCAATCATAAATATCTTGATAATCAGACAGGCGATCGGTTTGTAAAAGTCATGGGGTTCCGGATTGACCTAAATGTTTATAATTATCATTGCAGCAGGAGCTAAACCCAGGATTTTGTTTCAGAATCTGAGACAAAGTTACCCAATCCCGGCGTATTCACCCCGGTCATGAAATGACTCACAATTGTATTGTAATGCTATAGTATCTCAAGTGTTTTGTCCCCTGTCGCTATCTTAAAATCTATATTTTATTTCCTCATTCATTAAATAATTACAGTTGTCAAAATTACATTTTTAATTTGTTTAAATAAAGTGATGTAGATTTATGAATAAGGCTATGTCTCGGCTCTTCATTTCGCCCATAGTATTGTGATCTTGAGATGAAGATGGTAAGCTTTTCGTGAAACGATTTAGGAAGATCAGAAAAGGTTATGACCTCTATCGAAAAATAATTATATGCAAGATATCAAGACATTGTTATTGTTTGCCCTTACCTCAGCGTAGTAATGGGAGTCCTCATTAAATGGAGGACATGATTTATGGTGAATTCTGACAAAATAATGTCACAAAAGCAGAAAATATTCAAGTTTTTAAATAGAAACCCTTACAAACAAGTACCAAACAAGTCCAAATTACCATCTACCATGGTAATCATGGCCCAAAGCAATGAAATACATTCATTGATGACCCATGTTTATCATTGTTTGATACCATGGTGGATGGTAATTTTGACAAAAAAACATGGTTACCATGGTATTTTTGTATAAGGGAAGGAGGAAGTAATAATACATCAGTTGAGACTAGGGAAATGCAAATTAAATTATTATCAGCGTATTATTAACCAACATGAAGATGGATTATGTATCCATTGAAAGGTTTTAGAAACTATACATTATTTTTTACTGCAATGCAAGAAATATGAAAGATATAAAGCTAAGGATAATGCAAAGACGATTGAAATGTGATACATTAGATTCAGAGTGAAATTGTTAGGGAGTTTAGCGGATTTTAGAGTCCTCTTAGATTATATTAAAGCTACCAACAGATTTGAAATGGTATAGATCTAGTGCATTTTCCTCTGTGAGTATTATGATTATGATTGAAATGTTTGAATATCATCATAAGTATTAGACTCATAGAGATGACATCCTTATATGATTAAAATGCACTACTAGCTATACTGTATCTTGCACAGTAGCACTTCACTGAGACAGGTTAACCAACTCTGAACTCGCAAACAGGAGTCTGGAAAAACAGAACCCCTCCAAAAAAAAAAAAATCACAAGATCAAAAGTTTGAAAAGATAAACATCAGAGAAGGAACGCCGCACGTGGCGCCGATAAACTGACAAGATTGAAGAGCGCCATCTAAACGCCAATAACAACAACAACTTCGTCTAAGCTCTGATTTAAGCCAAATCTGGTACCGGTATCTCCAAGAGTCCAAGACAGCAGGATGTTTCAATTCTTTGCTAACAGTTTGAATGGATAAACGTAAGTACAAATAATTAGAGTAATGAAAATATGAAAACAAATATATCTATGCAATGCGAATTGATGAGGAACAAACCGCCTGGTGTAACTGGATGGAAACGCTCAGCCTCAACTCGGCCAGGCTCGGGTTTCTCAGCTTCGTTCATTCGGAGCGGTACCCCTTTTCTTCCCCTTCCTGTCCGGGCGGTTCGGTGCAAGTACAGTAAGTGGAGCTCGGAGCTGTGGTTTTATTGAGGCGTTTGCATTAATTCATAGAGGGAAGCGAGGAAATAGTCAATGATGCATTGAGAGATTTCTTGCTCTTGCTGGTCAAAGTCAACTTTTAAACACTGAAATATGTTTATTAGATCACAATATCTGTCATTCTGTCAATGAAGCTGAGAGTGAGATAACTCCGGGAAGCTCCAACCCCGGCGCGCAGCGTCGGAGCTTCGGTCGAACTGTCGTGGTGGCTTCGACAAAAAAAAATGGGGCGACGTTATCGTTAAAATCTGCAAAGGGAGTACTTACAATTTTTACATCATAGGGTGCACGAATCCTCAGGGCATAACAATGATCACTTGAATTCATAATTTGAAGAAGTCTTCGATGGGAAAAAAGGGTTTTTCAGAGCACTACCCAAACGACTCTTCCATGTTGCAGCGTCGATTCAAAATGGCGAAGAGACTGTACGCATGCGCGGCAGAGCCGCAGAAAGTATGAATATTCATGCTATCGAGTGCCGATCGCTCGAAATCGCTGAATATGCACGACTCGAACAAACAGAGTCCTTCTCAACCTCGTGCATATTCAGCGATTTCGAGCGATCGGCACTCGATAGCATGAATATTCATACTTTCTGCGGCTCTGCCGCGCATGCGTACAGTCTCTTCGCCATTTTGAATCGACGCTGCAACAAGGAAGAGTCGTTTGGGTAGTGCTCTGAAAAACCCTTTTTTTCCCATCGAAGACTTCTTCAAATTATGAATTCAAGTGATCATTGTTATGCCCTGAGGATTCGTGCACCCTATGATGTAAAAATTGTAAGTACTCCCTTTGCAGATTTTAACGATAACGTCGCCCCATTTTTTTTTGTCGAAGCCACCACGACAGTTCGACCGAAGCTCCGATGCTAAAGAGTGAGACAGTTGACTGAGACTGTCTGTGGGCATGGTGAGAGAAAAGTGGGATGAAACTGAGATGAGCTGAGAGCTAGAGGAAAAGCGAGGGAAGTGTGGAGCTGGAGTTGAAGTTGAAGTCAAACTGTCAAACTATATGATTCTGAGACAGTTGTTGTCGTTGGTGGGCATTCAGGCAATTAATCTGAAAAGAGAGAGAGAGAGAGACATGTAGGCTATTGTCCAAGTTCAAGTTGGTCAACTATCAAGAAATTACCAGGACCTAGATCTAGTCTAGATCTACATGTAATTAAGGTATTGTCTTTGGGCAGGTCCAAGCTATTTGCTTTGTGACGTACGGGACATTCAGAGACTTTAAACAAGAAATAACAATGGATGACATTATTTATATGACTATCTTTTGGTATGAGTCTGTGGCTATTATGGGCTAGTTCATTTGTGGAAAGTTTTAGTTCTGACCAATTCATAAATTAATTTTTAATGTAATTAATGTGCTGCGTGACGTACGGGACCAGAGAATTTCTGACTTTTTCAAAAATAAGTTCATCATAAAAGTTCTCTGAATTTATTAAGTTATGAGATTTATGGTAATGATATCTTAATTCATTATGGAATCAAGCATTAATCACAACTATTACCATATTTTTCTGACCTTTCGTTATTATGTAATATACCAAAACATAAATGTGTGCATGTGACGTACGGGACACGTGACGTACGGGACAACTTTTCCCTATTGGAAAATGCATTGAAATGAAGAATTTTTGTCAAAATTTGTTGTGAACAATTTTAACTTAAATCAGTGACAATTAGAGTGTTTTAGAACCCAATTAGATCCTCTGACCATCACTTAATATCATCTGTGTTAATTTATGAGGTAAATCAATACAAATATTACTTTAACAAAGAAAACAAATTGAATTAATATTCATACACACTATATTACCATTTTTATTCCATTTTACCCATCTATCATGTGCAGTCATGCTTCTTTTCTCATTTCTTTTATCCATTCCATTCAACATTGCAAAATGTTTTTAAATAATAATTAATGAAGAAGATGAACTTGAACTTGAAAACTTTTATTTAAATAACATGTACAGTGTATGCTGTAATCCTTTACCATCATATATGACATTTAAATAGAATATCAAAAAACCTCACATGGAGAGCTTGATAGCATACATGTGCTATTCTTACCTGCAGCATATCTATGAGTTGTAAAAGCCAGCTTTTGGTGCACCCACTACTATATAATTTCATTAGACTCACTCCAGGAACTAGTACACTATTATGATTTACATATTTAGCATCCTGCCAATGTTGGGGACATCAACTGGCAAAATACCAAAGTTGATAATACCAGGGGTCTGGCTTGAAGACTAATTACATTAACAACAATTACATAAAACAACAACAAAAGTACAAACAAGTAAATTCCTAGAAGGGACCCAGTTGGAATGTTCATATATCCCTGTATACAACAAGTTTCCTAACACAGTATATATTCTCCTTTTGGTCATTTCCTTTTTCACATCTCGCATTGATTTTATATGGGGTTGTCCCGTACGTCACACACTTGTCCCGTACGTCACATTTCTTAATTTGATTATGTAATCAACACAGAATTTTTGAAATTTTTGTTAAACCTATTTGTTGTTAGGTATTCATCTAAATTAGAACTTCCTAGAATATCTTTAAAAAAAAAAATTATTTTCATAATTAAAATTAAACAAATTATGATCAAATTGTGACGTACGGGACATCACACTTTTGAACCTACCTCATTTGCATAATTAATTAATTTTGAAAGTTTTTATATTTTTTTCCTATTTTCTAGCATGATGGTCTTCATGTCCTGAGATATTTAATTTTAAACAAATAATTCAAATGAGATACAAAAATAAAAATGTAATGTCCCGTACGTCACGCTAATTAATGCAAATCGAAGTTCGTGACCTTGGCATTCTTCGTATTTTGATAATTTTTTTAATTTTTTATCAGATTCATAAAATTCATAGTTTCAGCTTTAAAATGAGGTATAGTTTGTTAAATATATATAAAGATGAAATTTGACCCCCAGAGGGGACAATAGCTTGGACCTGCCCCTTTATAGTCACTCTCTAGAATTTTTTACACGTGGATAAGACTTTGTTTTTCAGAATATACAAGGTCATTTTTGTTACATTTACTGTTTCAAAAGGTAAAAAATTAAAAATGAAATTAGGCCTATTTATACAGTAAATGTATGTTTGTGTGTCTGGCAGTTACAGAGAAAATGTTTGATTTCATTTATGAAATAGATGTTGAAATTTAAAAGTAATTATGGTGTAGTAAAACAGATACCGGAACATGGAATATTAATCAAATCGTGACTCTTACAGCCATATGGTTTAAAGCACATTTTAAAGATAAAGGTGAGTTCTGGTCATCTGATTATATTGTGAAAGAAAAGGTGTGGAATGGATCAGAAAGAGTTGATCATGTAGCATGTACTGTAAGTATTGGTGTGTACTGCAAAGTTCTGGAATCATCAAAATCATAATAAATTTGGCCCAGTCTTGGTAAAGTAACAAGCACTGTACACAGAAAGATGTATATACACAAATGGTGTCGGGGCTAAGTTCTAACCTTGATTTCCTAATCTTTCTATGCTCATTACTCAGCCAGTATACATTTTCTACCAAAATTGTTTGGCAAATGACATTTATTTGTAATCTTGAACATTCAGTGTAAGTTTCGTTTGATTCTGTGAGAATTCGTTTTTTATTACATTTTTACTAGAACTCACCTTTATCTTTAACAGCTTGTTATGTGTGCAAATAATTGACCTACACATCAGTAGATGACAGTACATGTAGGGACCTGCATATTTGGAAAGAAAAGGAAAGGAAATGTTTGTGACAAATCACTTTTAAAAGGCATTGTTTAACAATCATTCCAGTTTTACAAATCTGTGTCTGTGATATGGTGTGATATTGAACTTGAAGCCCTAAAATTGTGCTTCATAATGATCATGAAGTGCTTCAAAAAAGTCAAAATCTTTGAGTGAATGGTTTTTACCATTCATATTTTCCCCAATAGACTGTAGTGTTATAAAAACCGTTCAGGAAAACGGTTTTTGAAATTTCAAATTCCATTCTTAAATATCTTGAAAATCAACATGTGATCGATCGGCTTGTAAAAGTCATGGGATTCCTGACTGACCTAAACTAAAATATAATTATGATTGCAGCATGAGATAATTCAAGGACTTTGTTTAGAATCTGAGGCATAGAAAAATTTGATAGTTTTAGGCCAAAAAAAACAAAAACATGTTTAGCGTCCTGTTTTTTCGAAAAATAGGAAAGAGGAGGCCCTTTTTTTTTCTTTTTTTTTTTCTTTCAAAATGGCCGCTCTGTACATTTTCCCTGACAGTCGGGGCGGCTGTCGGGCTGTTTTTCAAGATGACCGCTGACTTTTTCTTTTTCTTTAAAGGGATCGTTTAACATTGTTAAATCTGAGATACACGTTCCTACATGTTACCAATGTCTGTGAGATGGTGTAATATTGAAGCCCTAAAAAAAAAATTGCGCTTCAAAATATCAAGAAGTGCCTCAAAAAAGTAAAAATCTTTGAGTGACCGGTTTTACCATACTCGTTTTCTCCAATAGACTGTAGTGTTATGAAAACCGTTCAGCGAACGGTTTTCAAAATTTGTAATTCCAATCATTAATATCTTGATAATCAGACAGGCGATCGGCTTGTAAAAGTCATGGAGTTCCTGACTGACCTAAAGGTTTATAATTATCATTGCAGCATGAGCTAAATCAAGGATTATTTTAAAAGGTTCTAAGACAAAGTTACCGGATCCCTTTTTTTTAAAAAAATCAAAAAAATCAAATAAAATGGAGGCGGCCCCCCAAAAGGAAGCGGGCAGGGATGCTAAACATGTATATATTTTTAAATGGCCTTACATACACAAATCAAACCACTGAGGAAGAATTCGTATTGATGCTCTTGAATGCCCAATCACATTTTCCTCATCTGTAAACCCACGCAGACATTCTTGAGATTGCATGATGTGTTTCTGCATTATATCTCTTTCCCCCACAAATTCATTCTCCTCCACATTCTTTCTCAAATTCAGGAGGCCTGTCCTCATCCGCTCTAGTTTGCCAAATAATGCGCTATTTTCAGACTCGGGATATTATCCCGAAGCTCGAAATTGCGTCTGTACCAGAACGATTTAACGATACGCTCATCACAAACTAGCTCGGTCGGGCGCAAATTAGCCCGCTTTTTCCCAAATAGCAGGATATTTTGGAAACAAGACCAAGATTTCTCTGGATATTTTCTCGGCTAAATATCCCGCTAAACGGCTAATTGCAACTGCGGGCTGATGAAGGCAGGCCTACTACAGTAATGTAAAACTCCAAGCCCGCTTTCTCCCAAATAGCAGGATATTTTGTAAACGATATTTTCTCGACCAAATATCCCGCTAATTGCAACTGCGGGCTGATGAGGACAGGCCTACTACAGTAATGTAAAACTCCAACCCAAACAGGTTGACCTAAGGTTTCTGGTTACCATGGTAAATGATCAGAATTCTTATTCCCACTAGACATGCATATGGTCTTTATTATCAGACTTTATTCTGAGTTTGGTTTCTTGTTGAGAATTTAGATCTGTATTGAGTTGAAAAATGAGCTTAAAGGTAAAGACCAGTATTGGCAACGCCCCAATTTCAAAAAATGAAATGGAAGCTCTCATTACCAATCATGTGAAAGAATATGTTTTGACTATTAAATACATGATGATAAAAAATTTGCCGGGAAACCGCCTACTAATTCATATATTTGGTAAATTTATTTCTCTCATGGTCTGGTGAGAGAGATAGGGTAGTCCCATATACATCTTTCTGTGTATAGTGCTTGTAACTTTACGAAGAATGAGCCAAATTTCTTATCATTTTGATGATTCCAGAACCTTGCAGATGCTAGATGCTAGATGATCGACCTTTTCTGATCGATTCCACAACGTTTCTTTCACAATGCAATCGCATGACCATTACTGGTCTTTACCTTTAAACTCTTGTTTTTTTAATTAACGTTCACCTGCATACATGTACGTGTACAACAAAAGATGTTATATGAAGAAAAATTTAAAGGATGAGATAAAGAGGCAAAATAATATATGCATGCTATTCATCCAGTGTCCCAACTGAAATTGAGTGTTATGCAATGGTTGTTAAACCATGGTAGAAAGTGATGCTACAGTAAGTACTGGTATTGGGAAAACAAGTAAACGCCTACTTGTGTATGAAGTTAAATTCACTTACGGTAAAGGCATCGTTTAATCTGAGATGCACGGCCCTACATGTACGTGTTATCAGTGTCTGTGATATGGTGTAATATTGAAGCCCTAAATAAATTGCTCTTCAAAATGATCAAGAAGATCAAGGTAAAGGCATCGTTTAACAATGTTAAATCTGAGATGTACGGCCCTACGTGTTATCAGTGTCTGTGATATGGTGTAATATTGAAACCCTAAATAAATTGAGCTTCAAATTCAAAATGATCACGAAGTGCCTCAAAAAAGTAACAATCTTTGAGTGACTGGTTTACCATACTGGTACTTGTTTTCACCAATAGGCTGTAGTGTTATGAAAACCGTTAGAAAACCAAAAATTTGAGTTTGATTTCCAATCATAAATATCTTGATAATCAGACAGGCAATCGGCTTTCATTTTCATTTTCTGTTGGTATTCGGATGGAGCTTTGGGATATCTACATGTATCAGGCCTGATAAAAACCAGATTTTTTTTTTTTTTTTTTTTTACCAGTTTTTTTTCTTCCCTTATTTTATCCTGATTTTCCTGATTTCCCCCTTATTTTCTCTATTCTTCCCTATTTTGCCCGATTTTTTCCCAAATTTTCCCAAATTTTCTTACTCGAAATGGGGGAATGTTGTTAGATGCCATTTTTCCCCAGCGAATCCGCTTCTTTGTTTTTACTCAAGGGGGGCGTGGTTGAGGGGAAAACAAAAAACTTTTTTTTTTTTAGTGCTCACTATCACCCCTGATGTATAGACGTCTGTGTTTGAAGCCTAGCTCCTGTAAGCCGACTTGCGTTGACCCCATGCTGTTAACAGCAGAGGTCATTTTGATTTTTGAGCTGGTATTTCATTATGATTCGCTGACTTTTGGTCCCTTTATTTTCATGTCTGTATCATAAGAAGTGTTTACATTACAGTGAAAATTGAAGTTGCTCCGTAAATATGTAGATATCATAAATATAATAACAAGTCAGCCTTCTTTTTAAATTACTTGAGAGATCCATTCCGTCAAACCCTACTACGGTATATAGCCTACCAGTAGGCCTATTTGTACAAATATGTAGGCTTAGGCCCCAAAAAACAAAAACATGTTAAGCGTCCTGCCTTTTTGAAAAATAGGAAGGAGGAGGCCCTTTTTTTTCTTTTTTTTTTTCTTTCAAGATGGCTGCTCGGTAGATTTTCCCTGACAGTCCGGCTATTTTTCAGAAATAGATCCATTTTAGCAATGTTTTTCATGTTTTTTTTTCTTTAAGATTTTTATTCAAAAAAGAAAAGAAAAAAGAAGGAGGTGGCCCCCAAAAAGAAAGCGGGCGGGGACGCTAAACATGTATATATTTTTTAATGGCCTAACTTGTAGACCTACTTATTTGTCACCATAGTTGTCAGATAGATGGGACCATGGACTTTTAACTACAAGTACTGTACACAAGTGAAATCCGTGATGGGACTGTGTTTTCAGGTCTGGACTGTATTTTCTCTGACACGGTGCACCTGCATGCCTTGTTTGTGCCTGGCTGGGAGGTTCATATTTCATCTTTGACGTAGAGCTGAAGTGCAGCCAGATAGTGAGAACTGTGGGAAAGAATCTACCTGGCCTCGGCCTAGGCCTGCCTGCCTTCATCAGCTCAAGATTGCCTAATAGCCCGCTATTTCTGATTTGGGAAATGATCCCAAAGTTACAAATCACGTATTCATCAGCTCGAGATTTGACCTTGAAACTCGAGCTTGAGAAATTAGCTCGAGATATTTTGTTCAGCGTTTCAAATAGTGCGAGTCTTCGGGCTGGTGAAGACGCACCGGACAAATAGCGGGATATTTTGCAAACTAGCCCAAGATATCTTGGGTATGATTATCTCGACCAAATATCCTGCTAATCGCAACTTCGGGCTGATGAAGACGCAAATTAACTGGATAATTTGCGATTGGGATAGTTCAAATTGCGGGGTATTTGGTAATCTCGAGCTAATGAGGACTTGCCCCATGTTCCTACTCTAAAGCCATCAAAGATGTTAAAATGTAACTGAGTCATGCACGAATATAACACATGTGTTGGCTGATGGCTCACATACCAGAACAGTTTTACACCTGTACATGAAAAGAGCAAGTTATGTAGAATGACATTTCTGATCAGGTCCATGTTACTGTACATGTATGTGTCCACAATGCAAAAAGTACATACCGGTAGGCCTAAATTGAGATTATTTGTTATTATGGTGATGATAGATAGTAGGCCTTCATTTTTCAGTGCAACGATTACAAGAGAACTTGCAAAAATACCAACACACCAAATTGTTATACTCCAAATGTCAAACTATTTATTTGTATTATAATGTATTATGGAAAAAAATCCAAAGCTCTGTGTGTATTGTAAAGCTTACATGTAGGCCTATATTTTGAGCCAAAAAGGCATTAATTCAAGTCATTTCACATATATAGAGTTTGAACATCCTTTTGGCGCTCAGGGCAGCATTTCATGAAACCGTCATAAGTACAAGTTCAGCGACATCCCATTGAAATGCGTGTATTAAGTTTAACACGCCTTTCAATGGGATGTCGCTGAACTTGTACTTACATGTATGACGGTTTCGTGAGACGCTGCCCTGCAGATGAAGGGTCAGTTCCTGGTTTTGAGAGGGAGCTTGATCGAGAGCGCTAAGATTAGTTCAGGAAGTCGTTGATGTGGTAGAGTGGTTTTGATATTTCCTCTGCTTCCCTCCTCTTCACTTTATATACTGTCACGTCTATGAAAAGCTTCCTGGTGCCATGCCAACCATATATGCAAGCCTACATACATGTATAATGTACAACTGTACATTGTAGGTGCAAGATACAAACCATGTATTTTTATATACCGTACATGTATATGAAATGCTTCCTGGAAGAAATTTCAATTATATAAACATATTTGTGGCTTACTTTTTGACTTGTTTTTCAATACAGATCGATCAATCGATCTTATTTACTTGGTGTAAGCCACAAATATGTTTAAATAACAAACCATGTAGTTGCAACGTTTACGAATAGTCAAAATGTACGATATTGATTGATCCAGTCAGCATTTAGCCAACTTATAGAATAGACCAGTCAGCCAAGGAAATTACTTTTTGAATAAATATGAATTAATTTAGATCATCAGTGTTAATAAGAGTAGTTGCAGTTTTGTTTTGTTTTGTTTTTAAATGGGAAGTCTTTCGGAGCTTTGTGCAATGAATAACTTTTTTGCCTGTGCTCATTTTGTCTGTAATTATCCCATAATAAATGTGAAATTCATGTCCTGATGCTGGTTGAATTTTTTTTTTTAAATTCCATTTACCTACAAGTACCGGTATATTAAAAAGGGCCTACCGTATTTGCCGGCGTAAAGGCCGCAGTATTTTTGGAATAGAAAATATCAAAAAGTCAGGATGCGGCCTTTTTAAAGTTTCGATTTATGGCGCTATGCCTGGCAATGTCTCCCAGCTCAGTAATCAGTGTGTTGACTCACCACTCGGAAACTACAACAACACTAAAATTTGTCTGTGATCTTGGTTTGAAAGTAATCTTTCTAATAGATTTCAATATGTAGTTTATAATAATAATTCCTCAATTTTTTTTATATAACAAATGGTGTACCACAAGGTTCTATCCTAGGACCTGGTACTCTATTGTTTTTAATTCACATTAATGATCTTACACATTCTTCTAAAAACGACATTGTTACTATTATTTGTGACAAGTTTACAAGCACAAATCAGCGCCTTTAACTGCGCCTCGATGTTAAATGAAGGTCCTTCCCCGCGTGGGTTTTCAACAACAAAACAACAAAACAAAAAAAACATTTTTTTTTTTTTTTTTTTTTTTTTAAAAGTCAAAATCGGGGGTGCGGCCTATACGGCGCTGCGGCCTTATCTCCGGCAAATACGGTATGTGTATCCTTTATCAAATAAATGTTGGGTTCTTGGGGACTATTTTCCACGGTGATGGTAGGTACTGTCCCGGTGGGGTCACTCAATGTGACTTCCGGACCGCATGACCGTTACCACAAATGCATATACCGGTAACCCCCTTTTGCGGTCAATTTCAAGGACATTTTGTGAAATTTAACCCCCTTTTTTACGTCAAAACAAGGACAAAATCGTACTTTGGAATACCTCTATTTATAAGATTGTAAGGACACTTTCGCAAATTTACCCCTATTTTACCATATTTCCATATTTCAAGGACAAGACTTGGCTCCGAGAATTTTTCTTCCTGGTTTTTTCTTTTCCCTTCCCGGTTTTCTCTTTTCCCTTTTCCTGACCCCTATTTATCAATTTCGAGGACACCTGAGCACCCCTATTTTCTTTATTTTGAGGAATATTTTGTCCGCGGACATTGCTTGAAATTGACCCCTTTTTCCGCGATTTTGGTAACGGTCATGCGGTCCGGAAGTCACATTGAGTGACCCCACCGGGGGTACTGTCAGTTTGACTGGATGGTTTTGTGGTGGCAACCAGTACATACAGTCAAATTTGTTGCTGCTCTATAATTGTACCCTTCTGATTATAGGCAACATTTGACTATCAGGAAGTATCCTCCCCCCCCCCCCCCCTGCCCAACCCCCTAACCTACCCCACTCATTCTTGGCCTAAACAGGTATAACTTGGTAATGTATTATTGTTCATGTCAGCATCAATGAGGGATGATATTGCTTCAACCATAAGTGGTATCCATTTCTCCCAAGATGCCCAGAGTAATGAGGCATTGATGACAGAACTCGATCACCCGTCTTCCTGCTACCGGTCTTATGATTCAGTTGGGGTGGGGAGGAGAGGGGTGTTTGACTATTTTTGGTTAAAGGGGTCTCCGATTCTGAAACAAAATCCTTGATTTAGCTCATGCTGCAGTGATAATTATAAACCTTTAGGTCAGTCAGGAACCCCATTACTTTTTATCGGTGATGACCAGAATCTTCCAAAACCTGGAAATGATTTTAAACTTAATGGCCCGAATTCACCAAGGAGGTTTGTCGACAAACCTCCTTTTGTTTTCGCCAAACCTCCTTTTGTTCTTTACAAACCAGGTTTGTAAAAAACGTGTAAAAACGCGTCATATGACGTACGAAAACCAAGGTTTGTCGACAAACCTCCTTTGTGAATTCGGGCCAATTTGTCTGTATGTTTTCTTGTGTGCATGGAGGCTACATACATGTACCCACATACATGTATGACTGTATGTGGGATGAGATGATGCGACGCTGCACCTCCAATGCCAAGCTTACATGTACCTCATTGTTCAATTCATTTTGAATTCCAGTGACTGTCTTTGACCGATATTGATCCCTTTCATCCCCTGTTGGTTCCTCATAATGTAATCCTAAAGAATTAGACCCAGCCTTTTTATATTGTATTAAAATTATTCCAAAGTTCAGGCAAAGAACAAAAACAAGTTAGTTCATTTTGAATTCCAGTGACTGTCTTTGACCGATATTGATCCCTTTCATCCCCTGTTGGTTCCTCATAATGTAATCCTAAAGAACTAGACTCAGCCTTTTTATATTGTATCAAAATTATTCCAAAGTTCAGGCAAAGAACAAAAACAAGTCAACAATCCATGTATGATGTTACCCCTGAGGAATGCCTGTTTTGCTTACAACGCTCCTTTTCAACAAAAAGCCAGCATAAGCGGGGGATTGCACCTGTCTCCCCATTCTCAAATTTGTCATTGATTTTTTTCTTTCTTCTTTTCAACTATTTTCTTTTCTTTCTCTGACTTTGGTGGGTGTCCTAATCGTTGATCCTATTGATTGATTTCTCGCCCATGTTGAGTCAGTGAAGCGGTGATAACTTGTATTGACCAATTGACATGCACCGTCACCTGTTTACCAGTCTTGTTCACCAGTCCGAGGATAAACACCACAATAGAGTACCGAAGCTGTGACATCATAAAAATCTATTTTAAGAATTTCTCAATTTTTTCTTCATTTTCCGAAAGAGGATAAAAAATAATGTCCAAATGTTAAAAACCAATTGAATATGTTAAGTATTGACTGAGAAATGACCATCTGAATGAATATATTCCCCATAATTAGTTTCTCTGGCTCCTTACCATTAGGAGCCAGAGCAAATAATACTTGAGTTCCCATAGGTAATCTTTTTATTCAGATGGTCATATCTCAACCAATACTTAACATATTCAATTGGTTTTCGACATTTGGACATTATTTTTGATGTTCTTTCGGAAAATGAAGAAAAAATTGAGAAATCCTAAAAATAGATTTTTGATGACGTCACACTTCACCACTCTATTATAAAGTAGATGTTTAAAGTTGCACCATTTCATAAAAATGTATTACATATTTAGGACTATATATGTACATGTACACTGTATCATCCAAAGAAAATGTTTTCATTAAAGATATACCGATACTGCTTTTTCTATCTGATATGGGTTCCATATCATTTCATGTACAGCAACATGTATGGAACATCAGACCTGTGGAACATTGATATGGGCTTGTTTTAACAAAAATATGTAAAATGCATTTGTTATCACTTTTTAGGGAATGAAAGGAAAGACAAGTAAACTGTATGAAAGAGAGAGAGAGAGAGAGAGAGAGAGAGAGAGATAACATTTTGTAAACATGCTTGTATGTAAAATTCATGTACATGTAGTGTCAACCTATACACTACAGTTATGACCAACACCTGTAGAAAACTAGAAATAGCATTCAAGAGATTTTAATGGTTCCAAATTTAATATCTTGCATTACCTGTATGTTCTGCATCTTTCAAAATTGTCATGTTTTAATCTCATCTTTTGTTTTTAAAGTTTGAGTTTGTTTTTAAAGTTTGAGTTTCATTTCTGTACGAGAACACCACATTCCTGCCTCACAAGGAGGCCTATGAGCACTAATATATCTTACTCCAGATTTCTCTCCTTTTTACCTCTTTATATCGGTCTTGATAGGGTGGCTATTTTCTTCCATACAACGACTTGCGTTTCATCATTTATTATGAGTCATCAATGTGCTTACATACATGTATGGGTCTACATACAGGTTGAGCATTGTGTTGAACAACTCATGTGTCTACGTCTGAGAATTGAATGAAACAGATCCATTCACTGAAGTAGAATAAGTAGATAAATACTAGACTGATTCAGACCTCCTTAGAATCCTTACCTGAAAGAATATAGAATACAACTTTAAAGAGAAGGTTGAGTTCTGGGAAGAGGTGAACAACTTGTTTGTGAGCGTTATCATTGTTATTATGCAAGTGTTGAAGAACATCAGATATAACATGTTCCCTGAAAAGCATGGCTCTTCAAATGCCTTCATACAATATGTCATGTAACATCGTAAAAAATTGGGACGGATTTTTACGCCACGTGTTCGTGTAGTCCCGTATACATCTTTCTTTGGAAGTTTACCAAGACTTGGCCAAATTTCTTATCATTTTGATGATTCCAGAACCTTGCAATACACACAATTACTTATATGCTAGATCAGGCCTTCTCAACTGGCGGCGCGCGCGCCACTCGTGGCGCTTGCAGTCAGTCAGAGTGGCGCGCGGCTTTGCCAAAAAAATAATAACAAAATAAAAGAAAGAATTAAAGAAAGAACAACATTAAAACAATTTATTTTAAAATTAAAAAAACTCAGAAAAATCAAAAAGTCGCAGTCGAAGTTGAGCCCAAAATGTAAGCAAGCCATTTTGTTTCTTTGATTTTCACTTCATTTTGACATTTTCCGTGTTTATTGCACCAAAATAACTACATATAAATTAGCTTCCAGTGTAGATCTTACCCAGGAATTGTACTTATTAATTCACATCAATATGAAATTATGATTGATGTTTTATGGAGAAAAAAAGGTGTTAAAAATGCCACATCTGGGCCTCAAAAAAGCCCTAAAATCCACTAGCTTCCGGGGGCTTCGCCCCCTGGACCCCAACCGGTATCGGCTCGGTCGCTACGCTCCCTCGTAACGCAGTCACCAAACATACAGGTTGGCACTTCAACCTCAATTCATTTTTGTTTTGGCGCTTCTAATAAACTAGTTGAGAAGGCCTGTGCTAGATGATCAACCTTTTCAGGTCGATTCCACACCGTTTCTTTCACAATGCAATCGCATGACCAGAACTCAACTTCATCTTTAATCTTTAATACTTGTATAAGCAAGCAACCACCCACTAAGTTGAAGCCACTTTATCCACACATCCTGCCCCTTCTTGAAAGCTGTGCAATTTTCCTATTGTTATGCACACTCTTTATGGAACCCCTGTTGTCCAAGGTGGTTCTTTGTGTGTCTTTGAACATGTTGAGGATAATCACTCTCACTGTTGACAAAAGAAAGTGGTACTCGGTATTTTTTTGTACAAGGCACAGTTACAGTTGGTTGGAGATTATTGTGTTCTAGTTTATAGCTTACTTTAACATTGTTGCTCAGGGACTTCGGTGGAAAGCGCTTTATAAGTAACGTTTTTATTATTATTATTATTATTCATGTCCAAAGTTGTCGGAGTATAAAGTAAGGACTAAAAATAGTGAGCTTATGTAGGTCTAGTGCTGGAGGTCTACAACAAAATAAGTATTTCAATATTTGTAATATTGTAAAGGGTCAGTCTTTAAAAAAAAAAAGGGTAAACAGCCTTCTAGAGATGAGTAATTCTCCTAATGCTACGGTCGCAATTAAGGTTCGTACGAATGATAATTTCGTACGAATCTCCCTGTTTTTCCACTGTCTTCCCAAATTTCCATTGTCTGAAAATCATTCGTACGTACTCATTCAAACCATAATTATAGCCTTGATTCCATCCCAAATTTATTCTTATCAACTGAATGCAAAATTGAAGTCGGTAAAGACCACCTGCAGACAGAATTTAAATATGTAAAGAATGACCTGTAAATCCAACTTTTAAGTTATTAAGTAAAATGTATTTAAGAGTAACGATAGGGTTTGGGTTTCACTATTTACTTACAATGACCCCCCCCCCCCCCATCCCTACCACCACAACCCCACCACCACAACCACTAGCTACCACCAGACACAATAGGCCTGTCCTCATCAGCTCGAAATTGCCAAATCCACTATTTTAACTATCCTGACTATCCAGCTAATTTGCGTCTTCTTCAGCCCGCAGTTGCAATTAGCGTGATATTTGGTCGAGAAAATATCCCGAGAAATCTTGGTCTTGTTTCCTTCCTAAATATCCCGCTATTTAGGAAATAGTTGGCTAATATGCACCCATCCGAGCTAGTTAGTGATGAGTGAATCCCTCTGGTGAAGACGCAATTTCGAGCTTCGGGATGATATCCCGAGTCTGAAAATGGCGGGTTATTTGGCAAACTCCAGCTGATGAGGACAGGCCTAGTCTAGTGGGATATTCAGGAACCTTGTGGCTTTTGTTGAGGATTCTTTGGCTATCACAATCCGATCCACAGACCCTGCTGGTTTTTAACACGTCTGTACGAAATGCGGAGTCTGGTCGAGACATATAAAATCGTGGCCTACAATGTACATGTTGGGCTAAGCTAGTGGCCCAGGCAGCCGTCACATGTACATTGATTCAGACTTGAAGAGAAGGTTGAGTTCTGGGAAGAGGTGAAAATTAATTTGTGAGCGTTATCATTGTTATTATGCAAGTGTGGAAGAACATCAGATGAGACATGTTCCCTGAAAAGCATGGCTCTTCAAATGCCTTCATATTCTAAATATGTCATGTAACATTGTAAAACTCGGGGGTAGGATTTTTACGCCACGTGTTCGTGTAGTCCCATATACATCTTTCTGTGTACAGTGTTTGTAACTTTACCAAGACTTGGCCAAATTTCTTATCATTTTGATGATTCCAGAACCTTGCAATACACACAAATTCTTATATGCTAGATGATCAACCTTTTCTGGTCGATTCCACACCGTTTCTTTCACAATGCAATCGCATGACCAGAACTCTACTTCATCTTTAAACAAGCTACATACCGGTACTTGTTGGCTTAAACTAATAAATACCTGCGTTAGTTATGACACCATACCGACTCCAAAAAAGACTAATAATCTACAAAATCTTGATTGAGCTCGTTTGGGGTTCTTGCTGTTTGTAGTTTTGTCCATTGTCAGTGTGAATTTGGTCTTGTCTGTCTGAACGATGTCTAACTGTACTAGTATACCGGTACTAGGAGCAGGAACCAGTCAATTGAATCACCAGCTTGTAACATTCCTTATATGCCATTATATTCTCTTAAAATATCGATGGCTGCAAAATACAAACAATTCTCATTAATCAGAACCATTGTAGAGTTAAACTGTTATGAAACCTTTTAAACTTTGATTTCAAATAATTTGCTTTTAGAATTTATCTACATTTGAATAAGATGAACAGGGCGTTTCTCTCCGTAATAATAATTGTAGCTCTTGTAATTACAGTTCATGACCGTTAATTACAATCAACAAACAAAATTAAAATCAATGGGCTAAAGCCAGTGTGTCGTCTACAGCTTGGGTGTAAACTTTTTCTTTGTCCTTTCTTTCAACAAACACAACTCGAGAAATTCTTAGCTATTTAAAAAGCCAAAGGTAAACACAAAACTTGATTGTGTGTGTATTTATTCCCTGATCTGCGGACTGTCGCATGTCGGCATGTGTGTTGTTCCTTTCAGGGCTATCACATGCCTTTCAATAACAGGCAGGTCGCACTCTGATGTGGTTGGACCTTCTAACTGCACTTTACATATTGTGGTCATGATGATGAAAATGGGGCTGTGTTTAAAGAGAAAGTTGAGTTCTGGGAAGAGGTGAAAAATAATTTGTAAGCGGTATCATTGTTATTATGCAAATGTGGAAGAACATCAGATGAACCATGTTCCCTGAAAAGCATGGCTCTTCAAATGCCTTCATATTCTAAATATCGCATGTAACATCATAAAAATCGGGACAGAGTGTTCGTGTAGTCCCATATACATCTTTCTGTGTACAGTGCTTGTAACTTTACCAAGACTGGGCCAAATTGATTATGATTTTGATGACTCCAGAACCTTGCAGTAATAACACATCAATACTTAACATGCTACATGATCAACTTTTTCTGATCTATTCCAAACTTTTTCTTTCACAATGCAATCGGATGACCAAAACTCACCTTTATCTTTAATTCTTTGGTAAAAAAGGTGTAACAGGAAAGGATTAATTGTTTCAAAGCCACGGTAGTTGGCAGATCACTCTATACCACTACCCTGTTTAAATACTCCTGGCTGAGACCCCAAGTTAATTAATTTTTTTGATGAGGGGGAGGAGGCACTTCATTTGCAGCGAGGACCCTGTGTCTTTTAAAGGGAGCCCGTAACTTTGTCTCAGATTCTTAAACAAAATCCTGGATTTAGCTTATGCTGCAGTGATAATTATAAACCTTTAGGTCAGTCAGGAATCCCTTGACTTTTACAAGCAGATCGCCTGTCTGATTATCAAGATACTAATGATTTGAAATTGAAATCAAATTTTGCGTTTTTCTAACGGTTTTCATAAACACTAGTATTGAGGAAAACGAGTATGGTAAAACCGTTCACTCAAAGATTTTTACTTTTTTGAGGCACATACTTCTTGATCATTTTTTTTGGGGGGGCTTCAATATTATACCATATATCACAGAACACATAGGGCCATGCATGCATTTCAGATTTGTAGAACTGGAAACACTGCCTGATTTTTCCCCAATTTTCAGGGGGGGGGGGGGAATGTTAGATGCCATTTTTTTTTCCGAGGGGGGGGGGGGGGAGGGGAGGTGGTTGATAACACGTAGGGCCGTGCATCTCAGATTTTACATTGTTAAATGATGCCTTTAAGAGTGGTTCAGAGCTAGAACACCATACATAGACCGTAGTCCATAGGCCCTACTGCACCTGACAAGGCATAGCCATGCAGTGACGGACAGAGTTAGGTTTGGGTAAAGTTCAAAATGAACTTGAGTTCTGGTAAATATAGAAAATAAATTCTCACAGAATCCCACAAAACTTACACTGAATGTTCAAGATTACAAATAAATGACACATGCCAAACGATTTTGGTAGAAAATGTATAGTGGCTGAGTAATGAACATTGAACATAGAGGGGGGGGGGGATCAGGGTAAGTATAGGCCAGACATGCGACACCCTGTGCTCAACATACATGTAGGTCACTATGTGCAAATGGGTTTTTTTTTTTTTTTTTTTTAATGACAATGCCCAGTTAGTTTGTTTTTATTTTGCTGGTTCAAACAAACAATCCAGAATAAATCATAGCTATTTTCTCTCAAAATATGATTCCCATACCAGAGCTCAAGATTAGCATTGAGACTTTATAGAATTGTGTAAGAAGTGTCAAATTATATAGTGTGAGCCTGCAGACTAGGGGCAGTGGCATTATCACTGTAGAATTTAAAAGATAAACCAGGGAGGTTTAAGCATAGACCTACCACCAAGGTGGTAGGTCTATGGTTTAAGTGACACCTCCCTGGATAGATGAAATCCACAGTTTGATCTAACAAAATATTTATGCCTTGCTTCTTTCATTTAATGATTTACACAGATACATGCAGCTACAGAGAAAGAGAGTGAAACCAGAGCTTTGAGCAAGAATTAGGTATGTGCAGCGTTTTATTTGGTTAATGAATAACTTAATTGATATAACTTGGAACTTGAAATTGACAGTGCTTCATTTGAAATGCAATGTCGTAAATAATAACATACAGAAAATACGAAAACGAGAATTATCAATGTTTTATCATAACTTAATCACAATTATAATTAATAAATGACACATATTTGTTAAGTTGATGCTACTCATGTGATGCATATTTCACGCATGAGTGATTAAAAGCAATTTGAAGGAAGAACACCAAAAAGTTTGGCGGACGGCATCTGAATTTCGAACAAAAATTCACATTTTTAGAAAGTTCAATTTCTGCCCTATATGACACCTCAATCAGGAAAAATGAGCAAGGAATAACAAAGTTCTGTTTGTTTAAAGTGATGCTTGCATTTCCATAATTTAATTTTAAAAGTTCTTTTCACTGGCTGCCTGCCGTATCAACAAACGGAATTGACTTAACTCCGTTTCGTTGAAAATCAGACATAGATGTAGACGAAAGACTTCATGCATAATTAATTGTTCCAATAATAGCACTTTAGATTACATATTTTTGCTTTAGTTGTGACAGTTAATATCTCTAGTGAAAATACAGTCTTTTTTTTTTCTTTATTATTATTTTTTTCAAGTGTATGTAAATAGGATTTTCCCCATAGTCGTCAGGGAATAATTTTCCTCAAATTTTTTGATTAGCAATTTCAGGCGATGGATAAATATTTCAAATGAAATTCTGTACATTTCTATGGAAGAAAACTGCTACACAAAAGATATTTTGTATAGCAGTCATGCAAAAATGCATAGCAAATTGCGATGCGATACCAGGAAAATTATTCCCTGGTCGTGGTGGTAGTAGTTTTTATTTAGATTTCATTTTTCATCAGTTTTTGCAGAATAGTGCAACTCTTTCTTCTAAAAGGCATTGTTTAACAATGTTTCCAGTTTTACAAATCTGAGATACATGGCCCTAGGTGTTATCAGTGTCTGTGATATGGTGTAATATTAAAGCCCTAACAAACTTGTGCTTCAAAATGATCATGAAGCGCTTAAAAAAAAAAAAAAAAAAATTATTGAGTGACCGGTTTTACCATACTCATTTCCCCAATAGACTGTAGTGTTATGAAAAAAACTGTTCAAAACCGTTGGGAAAACTGTTTCCGAAATTTCGAATTCCAATCATAGATGTCTTGATCTTCAAACATGCGATTGGCTTGTAAAAGGGTTATAATTATGATTGCAGCATGAGCTAAATCCAGGATTCTGCTTTAGAATCTGAGGCAATGTTACCGAGTCGTTATAGTTTTAAGGTCTTTCTTTCGCTTGCCAACCTTACCTATGCAAAGTGGGTAGCAACCAAGTGCTGGGTTGCTATGACGATAGTGATAATTGCGATAGGTTTAGCCCACTGATGGGCAATTAGATCTAGTTGCCACCAAATAAAGAGCTAGGTTGATGAGATTTTTATGACTGTAATTACCTGCCTTGTACACACAGAGGCCTGTAGGCTTTGAGTTTGAATGCTGAGTTGCTGACCATATGTTTTGGAGCTTATTCAGTTTAATATCATCTTGATGGTGCTAGGCACAAAATTATACCTCAGAGATCAGTGTACATTTATCAGGGCATATTTCTCGTAAAAACATACTGAACAACAATATCAACAAAACATCAGCATTCATTTTTTGTCCTTTCTACTTATGGATTTGACACATTTTTAAGGTTCTGAATCAAAAGTTATTGAGCCACACCACAGAATGTGGAATTATTGCCACAAAAGCTTTGAGCGTTATTTTGTATTGAAAAAATTATATCGTCATTGGCATCCATTTCAAGAGCTATATTATTGTAGGCCTATCTCGCATGCCTGTATCAAGTCTGAAATTCAGATTCTTGCAAACTGTTTGTTTTCACGGTGTTGTTGTATTGGTAAGGAAACTGACCTTATCAAAGCTGCCTATATCTTCCGCTGACGGCTAGAAGGGCTTCAACCCGAACAATCTTACATCGGTTTAACACCCTTCTGGCTCTCTCAATGGACGATATTATATCTGTCGTCAAAGTTTGATAAGGCGCGTCTTCATCATCTCGAGATTGCCAAATAGCTTGCTATTTCTGATTTGGGAAATAATCCCAAAGTTACAAATCACGTCTTTATCAGCTCGAGATTCGGCCTCGAAACTTGAAACTCGACATTGAGAAATTAGCTCGAGATATTTTGCTCAGCATAAACGCATACAGCGAGTCTTCGGTCTGGTGAAGACACACATGACAAATAGCTGGATATTTTGCCAAATAGTGGGATGTTTTGCAATCTATCCCAAGATATCTTGGGATGACAATCCTGACCAAATATCCCGCTAATTGCTACTTCGGTCTGATGAAGACGCAAATTAGCTGGATAGTTTGCGATCGGGATAGTTCAAATAGCTGGATATTTGGCAATCTCCAGATAGTGAAGACAGGCCTAGATGTACTCTACAGCCGAGGTCACTCATTTTCACAATATTCCACAGGCCTACATTCAGTGTACACTGAATTTCCCCAGCGAATGCAGTGCATTTGTATGTTTTGGTTATTTTTCTTGCTTCACATGACAATGCAAGGTCACATGTACATATAGTACAACAGCGCATTTTGCACTCAAAAATTTAGATTCTTTTAAAATCATCCCACAGTACTACATTCTTTTGAAGAAGAATAAAATTAGCTGTTATCTTTTTCTCATCACTTACCAAATAACTTGTGGATGCATACATTTATTTTATGAGAATGCAGTAGGAATAATGTTTAGCCAAATGAGAAAAAATAGGAATCATTGATTAAAAGTATAAATTACTATATCTTAAATTTCATGTAAGTAAGATTTGCATCAATCTTTTTTCAATATTTAATGCTTTTCATAAACTAAGTTTACCTGTGTGGGTGGCCTTTAGAAAGGAGGTTAAATGTTTTTCAGGACCTCAAGATCTGGAGAATAATATGTGGTGAAGATGTGGCCATGTTATCATAACTTTGGTTAGCCGTTACTGGAGCTTTAGAAAGATTGTTTGCTGTCAATAATATCCATTCATATTTTATTCTTGGGAGCTGCCACACATGAAGTTTGAATTTAAAGAAAAGGATTTTTTAAAATCTTTCTTATCTTTCTCTCTATTTTTTTTTGCATCGTCAATTCTTTAAGGAAAATATATCATAAATGTCTGACCACCATATCTGTTTTTCATGAGGGGCTACAGCCTATGAGACCAACAGCCCACACAGTCTTCAGCCAATGAGATCAACAGCCTGTGAGACCGACATTTCACTAGACCATTAGCCCATTGAAAGCACAGCACATAAGGCGCATCCTCATCATCTCAAGATTGCCAAATAGACCGCTATATCTGATTTAGGAAATAATCCCGAAGTAACAAATCGCGTCTCACTATCTCGAGATTCGACCTCATAACTTGAAACTTGACCTTGAGAAATTAGCTTGAGATATTTTGCTCAGCGTTAGCGCGTATTGCGATCTTCGGTCTAGTGAAGATGCACGGGACAAATAGCTGGATATTTTGCCAAATAGTGGGATATTTTGCAATTTATCCCAAGATATCTTGGGATGACAATTCTAACGAAATATCCTTCTAATGGCTACTTATGTCTGATGAAGACGCAAATTAGCTGGATAGTTTGGGAACGGGATAGTTCAAATAGCTGGATATTTGGCAATCTCGAGATAGTGAAGACAGGCCTATAGAGACCCAAACAAAATTCTTGTAGTACCGGTAGTCCTTTGTTGTTGGGGCAGGGCAGTTGGCTGTCCGTCTTGTGGACAATCGGTCTTGTGGACATTTAAAGTTTCAGAACTTTCCATGTTTCATATGGCTTTTTGTCGTTCTCGTAGGCTGTCAATATGATGGAATTTCTCCTCCTTGGGGCACTCTTAGGGAAATCTGTTAGCTCCAAACGAAGAACTTTGTCAGCATGACTGATCAGCGAGTAGGCCTACATTTTGAAATATCACACAGTACACTTTGAGATATTAAATCTGCAAACTGAGCCCTCAATTCCTCTCTGCTTTTCTGTCAGCTTTACTGTAGATAAGAGAAAAGGAATCTTAACTATGTGGTTATTGAATTCTGATGCCACTTTACAACATTTCTCAATTGAATATGGTGTACTTTCCATTCAGTCCTATGTTATTTAGGGCGCGTTCATGCTTGATTTTGAAGGTAGAATGAGCGATCTGAAACGCTCATCGTAAACGCTCATCGTGATCGCAGTTCCACGGTGTAGCTGTTCATGCTTACTTCTCTGGCTCATCCAGGCAATTCTCCTTGTGTGGCCTTGTGTGACCTTCACTGTGCATGCTACGTAGACCCACTAGAGGTCAGTGCGTTGACCCCATTTAAACGCGTTTACAATTGTAAACGCATCTTTTTGTGAGTTTACGATCGGCGTTCGTGATCGCCGTTTTTCAGTGATTCTACAAAAGTGAGCATGAACGCAATCGTGTTTTAAACTAACACGTAACAGATGCCTGATTCTGGCCGTCAAAATCAAGCATGAACGCGCCCTTAATCACCCCTAACAAGGATTTTGAACTAAACCCCTATTAAAGGGGCATGTTCCACATATTCCAGAGGGCGTTCAAAATACGTACCCGCTGGCGGACGGTGCTAGCTGCCTATTGACACCAACAGAATACGGCTCTTACGTAGATGGCATGTTCCGAATGCCCGCACAATGCCGATTAGCGCATACATGTGCCGAAGTAAGACCAATCGCAGTTCGGCTTTAAGATTCGGCTGCTGTTTCCACCCACTTTCGTGACGTCACGATTGGCAGCGATCAGCTGGCTTGGCGAAGGCAGGCCAGGACGCGCGTACTTTGATTGACAGCTGTATGCAAATTAGAAGTCGATCTTCGGAACCAAGATGGCGATGACCAGAGCAGCGCAACTACACTGCCGGGACGGTGCTCCTTTAAAGTAGCAGGCGTTTAAAAAAGCAAAGCTGGCATTGTTATACATGTTTATGTGATTTTCTTTAAAAACATGAGTCATTTTTCTTTATTTGTTTGCTTGCAGTGGTGAAAATGAAAGTTGATCAGAATGTGTTTGTAAAGGAAGATCAGAACCGTTAAACTGGAACTAATAAGAGATTCTAAAGTAAACACCTTCTAGCAAATACTTCCTATTTCAGAATCGATAATACCCTCATGTTATTGTTCCTTGTGTAGTCACACACCCATCCATATTAGGGATCATCCTCAGTTGTGGTAAATCAATACTTAAAACATGGAGATTTTTATCTCCATGCTTAAAAGGTATTAGAGGCATTAGAATGAAGCTGGAAAAGTTTGACATTTATATTTTTTCCTTGTCCCCCCCCCCCCCCCCGCTGTTTTTGTTATTGTTTCTACATTGTAAACATTGATATGTGGGACTTTTCTGTACAGACTTGTTGAGTGAAATTGGAAGTTGTTGAGAATGTGTTTGTAAAAGGAAGATCAGAAGTGGTATACTGGAACTAATGAGGGCTTGTGGTAAAGAGCTTCACTGCAAATTACATCCTGTTTTCCATTCATAGTTTTCGTACCAAACTCATGTTTACCCTTAAAGGGATTGGGTAACTTTGTCTCAGATTCTGAAACAAAATCCTGGATTTAGCTCATGCTGCAATGAAAACTATAAACCTTTAGGTCAGTCAGGAACCCCATGAATTTTCAAGCCCATCGCCTCTCTGATTATAAAGATATTTATGATTGGAGATGGAAATCAAATTTTGCGTTTTCCTAACGGTTTTCATAATAACACAATAGTATAATGGGGAAAATGAGTATGGTAAAACTGGTCACTTAAAGGTTTTTTTTACTTTTTTGAGGCACTTCATGATCATTTTAAAGCAGAATTCTTTTAGGCCCTCAATTCACCATCTCACAGACACTGATAACACATAGGGCCATGCATCTCAGATTTAACATTGTTAAACGATGCCTTTAATGTATTGTCTGGATTATTTCTCAGAAAACGATGACAATACTATCAAAGATGCGCTTTTCTTGTCTCTTTGATCATTTACAATTTTACATATGGGGCCTGTCACCACGAAATGAGTCCAGTTGGTCAAAAATTTTATTCCTGTTTTTAAGTATTATATGAATCTACATTAAAGGTACTGTGTCCCTTTTGCAGCCAACCTCAAATGCTGTAGAACTTTGCAGGAATTATGAATATGTCATGTATGTCCTATCTGTGAAATTTAAACGTTAGCAGTGTCCTCATATTCAAGTTATGCAAGGAAACCCGTTTACTTGCTAGACTTCACTGTCAGACACTATTGAGTGACTGACTGGCTTTTTTTTCTTCTTTGGTAATAACATACATGAAAAGAGTTGTAAAGGGTACATGAGCATTTGTCTACATCAATAACCCACTTCTTGTGATGGCCAAGATTAAACTGATTGAATCTTTGCGCAGCATAAAACATATGACCATTCGGTACAATTGTCTGAAAATCAAGACTATTACTTTTGGGCTCTATAGCCCTAAAGTCGATTTGACAACTAATAGTCGTTATTTTCCCACTTGAAGACATTTTCAAGCCCCACCTTTTTTAGGGAAGTTTTAAATTAGTATTATCTTTCAAATGCAGTTGGAATTTAACTTTTTCATTTTTTTGGCCTGCAAATGGGACATAGTACCTTTAAGTAAGCTTTAAATTAAGGGGTCACACATTAAAATTGATAAATTATATCCAGAAATATGAACAAAAACCTAATTGGACTTTATAAACAAAATCGTGCTTTATTCTTTAAAAATGCATCATTTTCGTGATAATTTCAGATTACATAGCCTATATTATTTGCCAAAAAATGTTAAAAGGGGATATTTTCGTGACCTAAGCTCTGGGGACATAAACTACAAGACATTAATAAGTCGATTTTTGGAAAAATCTTAAATGTGGTAGGTGGGTCAATTTTCAGTACATACACACTATACATCGCTATTACTACGATTGAGCCTAATGCGACACTGGACTCCTTTCGTGGTGACTGGCCCCATATGTGTAGAATCATAAAATTTAATTTCTTACTTCATATCTGACTCTAGTATTTCCCAGAGACGTGATTGCAATGTTTGCCTTGACTTTGTGTATTTTCAAAACTTACAGGTGTATGATTGGACAGCTGTATCTATCATGTCAATTGCCCCTTCAAAATTAGTTTCTATGGACATTTCTTTATACAATCTTGTTTTCTGGTCTGAACTCTCCTTTCACTATTCTGTATATATGACGTTTCTCTATAAAACTATATGCAGTCTAAAATGACTGCACTTCTTGCTTGTGTGTACAGTCAAACCTGCTTTAGTGACCACCTGTTACAAAGACCACATTTTTTGTTTCCCTTGAAAATGGTTTCTCATTGAAACATGTACTAAAGGAACCTGTCTACAAAGGCCACCTGTCTTCAAAGACCACTTTTTGTGTTTCCCTTGGGCGGTCACTATAGACACTTAGACAGGTTTGACTGTGTATGCAGAGACATTTTATAGAATGATTCTGAATCCTGTTTCTATGTGGGCGGACAGACAGGGGCTTTCCAAGACAATTGGGAATGAATACTAGTAAATGTTGGGTCATCGAACTTGGTTCTGACAAGTCTTGGACAATAGAGACCAAATATGGTATGGAAGAAGCATTCTAATCTGTTCAGCGCAGATTGGTGTTTTTTTTTTTTTGGGGGGGGGGGATTTCTACTTTCTACTTTTGAGCAATTTGTTTGGGTTCATTAGAATAGCAGAAGTGCTACAAATTGTTGTGTCGTGAGTGAATTTTAGTTGAACTGTACATGTTTAAAACCTATTTCATGATATACCGGGGGGGGGGGGGCACTTTTACTTTCTAGCATATTCTACATTTGTTAAACTTCTCAATAAATTTATTCTAATAAACTGTCTTCAAAATACCTTTTGAATGAAAATGAAAATCAATTTGGATTCCTGATTGAACTTAGCTAGCAGCAAATCCTTTCATGTCGAGAGGACTGACATGTCACACTGGTATCGTCATTTTCAGTGATATGGTTTTATATGTGTGGGCCTACATGCATATACTGTGTAATCCAAAGATATACTGTATGTGTATTGATGCTCTATGATATAAATTATCCCCCTCCAACCAGAATTCTCACGCTTTCGACTTGAGGATAAATCAATAAAAATGTGCAGAGTGGCATAATTTGATCCAATCCTCTTACCATTTGAGCTGCATGTCATCCATAAATTCTTTAATTCATAACCTGCTCTGGATAGATACAGGGGATGTGTCATCATCTTTGAATTAATCCACTACAGACTACAGTCCTTGAGCCTCAGTTCACTGCATTTTGATGACAGCTGCGTTGTCAGTTGGCTGATATATATTTACGTGTACCGGTAGTTTCTCATATGAAGCTAGCAGTATAGCATATAGATTTTTTGTTCAAAGGAGTTCTTTTTCGATTTGTGTTTGATAGATATATGGCTTGATTTGTACATTTTTTCTTCAATATCAGATCTTTCTTTCTCTCTCTCTCTCTCTCACTCTTGCTCTTTTTGTGTGAAATAGTTTTCCAGATGATTCAGGACTGTCTTACATATCTGAATCGCTCTTTGCTTTCACAAGTTTTTTTTTTCTCCTTAAAATTATCTTGTATTTTGTTACATAGCTGACTCTGCCTCATACCCTTCTTTAGACCAGCTTATGGTCGTTTTAATCTGTTGCCCTTTCCCGAATGCGCGCGCGTGTATGATATGCGTACTCCCCACGAATTCACCTTCCCCGAAAAAAAACGACCAGCTAATCTCGGCAGCGAGGTCCGAATTTAATGAGCAGTAACCCCATGACCCCGCTTCCCAAATAAGGATCCTCTCATGAATGATGCATGTTTCGTTCCGATCAGTTGGCCTTGCTCAGGTGATCGGCCTGTGTATGCGTGCCTGTGAGCCCTGGGAGCTGGGTGTATGTTGGTGAATGTGAAAGTTATGTGCTATGCTACAGTATTTGTTATTTGCGTGCAGCACATGCACTATTGTCCCAATATAACATGCATACATCGTATTGGATAAAAGTTGACTAGCAATTGAAACTGAGTTTGCCAATTATTCATTCATTCAAAATGGTTCATTTCAAATAAAACTTTCATCGCGGCGTTTAGCCGAATTACAAAAGTTTACAAACAAAATTAATAACACATAATGTAATTTATATAACATAGAACATAGCATAACATGATATATTGAATTTGTAAAATAAATCAGTATAAATACGAGAAATATAGCTTATTGCAACAAATGGAAACATAAATTAGAAAGAAATCTGAATTAAATAGCACTGAAATCATGTGAAAGAATTAAGGACTAAAGTAATTAGCAATGAGACCTGTAGTGTTAGGTGGTGTATGATTTGTGATACTGCCCTAGTTACCTGCAAACACTACATTAATATAAATTCTACGAAAACTTCAAGGAGTGGCTTGCAGAAGAGTTTTAAAGACATATTTGGTGACTTTTCTACAAACAAATCGCAGCATGTATGCGACAAATGTGTGAAGAAAGTTATAAATGTACACTCCATGAGAAGTCAACAAGTCGAACTAATCTACGAACGGACACTTCAAAACCACACCGTAATTGCCTCTTCTAGCTCTTCTAGCCCTTCTACTCCAAAAAGGAAAGCAACGACACCCAAAAGCAAAACAGGGTCAAATTCGGAGAATAAAAGAGAAGCTTGTTTTTCACCTGGCCGGCACACCACCAACAAAGGTAAATAATCAAACAAACACATTTAAATTTCATCTCTAGATCTAGGTGTACCTTTCTTGTCGGACCAAAATCCTTCATCGCTTGGTCGAACTGTAAAAAAAAGGTGCAATGTCATGAATGTAGGCCTACTCGATCTTGCGTCTTGTGACAATCTTTGATTTGTTTTTGTTCTTTACTGTTCCCTTTCTATAGCTTTCTTCCCCCTTAAAAAAAAAAAAATCCCTTTTTTCTGCTACTTAATTCAATAGGCTACAGTGAAATGAAAATCTTTGAAATTAGTTATGTTTGAAGACTCTTACTTGCATTATTGTGATATTTGTTCTTGCCTATATAGGCGAGAACAAATATCACAATAATGCATTATAATATCATTATAATGATACAAATATTGTATTCCTGAATGTATGATTTTTTTTTGCAAATCAGCACCATCACCTAGATCTATGTTTTTGAATTTTTTAACAAGCAATATTCATACTGAATGTGTATTTTGGTATCCTTACAGCATGTTACTAAGAGGCTACATGTTTCTGGAACACCCAAGTCCAAGACGAGGATCAACTTCCAGCCATTGATTGAAAATGAATCTTCAATTGATCCAATGCCACAACGAGGAAAACAAGTTCAGGTGGGGTTTATGAATTTTGTTGGTTTGATCGACTCCCTGGCAATAATGTTTTATTTTTTTAATCCATGCATTCATCTGACATTTGGTGTTAGACCAAGGAGTGCCAGTAACTCCTTGGTTAGACTGCAGAATCATATATAAAGGCCAAGTCCAGTCCAATAATTTCTTGGTATTTATAAAAGCAGACAAAATAATGGACAAACAGATTTTTTTAAAGTTTGAGG